>CM026573.1:27798067-27843754 GCA_015143295.1 Tetracentron sinense | reverse complement strand
GAACAAACACCAATGAAACAACAACAGTCCTCTACACCACCACAAAGCTCCAAACCACGCACCTCAAAAGAAAAAGAGAATCTTCCCAGAGAAAGACCAAAAAAGCACGTAGAGTATTCCATCTCTTACATACAGAAGCATTTATCTTTCAAATTATCATTTTCTGATAACTCATTACGAAAAAACTTAATTCTTAAATTGATTAATGGAAATGAAAATTGGGATTATGTTTTTTCCTTTTACCGAGATTTCGCTCTAAGTGGACATATTTTTTTTTTTTTTTAGGTTTTCTTACAAACAGATCCAGATGCGGGAGGGGGATTGCACTATCCTCAAGACTTAATGGCCACAAACAGGTTCTATGTGAGAGTACTGCAACAAAGGTACAAAGGGAGCAAAAACCTAAGCTACAACAGAAGCGGACACAACCTCCCTTGGAGCTAAGCAGACGACAACAAAAGAGGTGAAGAGGAAGGTTCTCGTGTCCTGAGCCCACCGAGGCCACCCGCCCTTCACGGGCTCTGGCGACTCACGGCATTAGAAGCACTTTCATAGAACATGGATGCGAAGAAAGTGGCAGTGTGATAAATGCCCAAGCGCTACGCGTGCAGCGATGAAAGCCCCCTTCCCGGAAGATCTGTGGTATAGCGATACAGAGGCGACTGTGGACTCTTTTCAAGTAATTAAACGTGAGAAAAGGATAAGATATAATATCTACAATCTAGTAGAGAAATTGACAGAGATAGAGGGTTTCTTCAAGATCATTAAGAAGAAATAGAGAAAAGATAGTAGACAAAAGAGAAGGAGAGGACGAAAGGAAAGAGATTTGTGACTTTGCAGGGTTTTTGTTAGCTTGGGATGGATTCTTTAGGATCAGTAGAAAAAGGTGAGATTTTTTTTGTAAATTTTGGACATGGGTTTCTTGGAGTTTCCTGGTCCTGAATACGTGGAAGGGACATTGCAGAGGGAGGAACTGGTCCACGTCAATAATCTTGATCTGCCATGAGCGTAGAGGTTTCAAACAGTTCATCTCTCTCTCTCGGATACCCCCGCCCTTTGTGCTTCTCCGTGTTTCATGTTAACGTGCTGCACATCATGTTATCGCAGTGTGGTGGGTTGTACCAGCTGGTCTCTGTGGATTGGCTAGATTTGCTCAGGGCTGTGCTACTGCATGTTCCATTTGATGATAGTGTTGGTTGGAGGACAAGAGGACCCACGATAGCTCAGGTGTTTGCTCTCTCTCTCTCTCTATGGAGGAAAAGAGATCAACTGATCTAGATTCTCTCTTCTTCTCTCTCTCTCTTCTTTTTTCTCTTCTCTCGTTTATAAAGAACAAGCAAGGGTGAGATGGGATTGATCCCTAATGATGACATCCAATTTGAAGCTTGTGTCTTGATAGGATGAACAAATTGTCCCATTAGGTTTGAACAAGGATAAAAACCAATGGTTTGAAATTTGTGTTGATGAGGTATTCATGGATTTGCATTGGAAAGTAAACAGTTCATGGGTTTAGCATTAATTGCCTAATAAGTCCTAGAAATGGACTTCTTGCTTGATTTTTTTCATCAATCCTGATCTTTTTAAGCCCTCTACAAAAAGTTCTCTCTACATTATGCTCTGTTGTTTGGATGTAAAATAGGGGAAAGCAAATAAAATTCATGGAAAATGTAAATTGTCGTATAGAAATACACGCGGAAAAATGAAATTTTCCTTGAAATTCTTTTGTTTTCCCCTATTTTACATCATAACAAACGGAGCATTATGAAGCGTCAGACCTCCGAAAAGGGAAGTTCCTTGTTGATTGAGTAATCATCTTCAAGCTTTAATAAAGTTCTATCATCCTTCTTTAATTCTCTTCCATCTTCCGGGGAAGGTGATTTTACTTCCTGCAATTTTCATTTCTTCTTTAAGTTCATCTTGAATTGAAAATTATATATATATATATATATATATATATATATATATATATATATATATTTTTTTCAGTTCTTCTATTCCTTTGTTTTCTACAGCAATCCTTTAATCTCCCTGCTGAACCGAATTCGGATCTTGGTGCATTTTTTTTATACCTTCATTCAGTATTTCTTTCTAGGGAAAAAATTTCTTTCTAGATATAACAGTACATATATTTAATTTGAACTAATAGAATAGACATAAATTTCTGTTCTAATTTGTTTTCACTTCTCTTTCCCTTTTACTTTCCTTGTCACTGAAGTAAGGCTACATTTTTCTTTTGCTTCATTTCTACTTCCTAAGAAAAGGTGATCTAATGCATTTCTTTTTCAATTCTTGCAGACGTGATAGTTTCATCACCCACAGGGCCTTCTGTGATGCACTGGCTCAAGAGAGTGCAATGCTCCCTTCCAGCATAACACCATTGGGAACCATTTATAGGAAGCAGCAACATGGGCATAGACCTCTCTCAAATGGGATCCCAAATTTCCTCATTACAAGACCAACAACCATCCATCTACTGGTATATTACCGTTTAGTAGTGCCGGAGGACACTTTATTCACGGCATCAATCCGTCAATTCTTCACTGTTCCGACCTCCGCAACCCACCCCCCTCCATCTGCCCTCTTCTTCCAAGACTCAAACCAAGATTTTCATAATGAACCACAATTCTTATTGCACAATAGGCCTTTCCATGGGTTGATGCAACTCCCCAATCATAAAAACACGAACAACTCTTCGTCTGAAGCCACCGCCACTGCTGCCAATCTCTTCAACCTTAGCTTCTTTTCCAATAGCAGTAACACTAGTGGCATAAAAAATAACAATAATCCCAACAATAACAATAGCCATCTACCCTCTTCTGGTATGTTAATTCCCAATCAGTTTATCAATGGTAATGGTAGCAGTGAAGGGACGACCCTCTTTTCAGGTAACATAATGGGTGATCACATGGGTTCGGGTGTCTCTTCTCTTTACAACACTTCGGTGCAAAATGGAAATGGAAATGTCATCCCTCAAATGTCTGCAACTGCACTACTTCAGAAAGCTTCTCAAATGGGTTCAACTACAAGTGGCAACAACACCTCTTTGCTAAGAGGCTTTAGCAACTCTTCGTCTAGTGGTGCTAATCGGATAGGCCAAACATGCCTGCTAATTTTAGGAGTATTTTTGGTGGTGGCGGGGGAGAGAGCATAAGATCACAAATGGAAAATGAAAACCATCTCCAAGACCTAATGAATTCTCTTGCAAATGGGAGCTCTTCCATTTTTGAAGGTGGGTCTGGAGGAGTCAATCCATTTGGAGTGAGTAGCAGTAGTGGACATGAACAAGAAACCGGCTTCAGTGGACTTAATGCGAATAGGATATTGTTGGAAAAGCACCATCATAACAGGAATTTATGTGACATTGATGAAGCTAAATTGCATCAAAATCTCACAGTGAGTATGGGGGTATCAGATGGATTAACCAGGGACTTTCTAGGTGTTGGGGGCATGGTAACAAGCATGGATGGCAGGTTCTCGCAGAGAGAACAGCATCAAAGCATTGAATTCAGCTCCTTGAACTCAGAAATAAAGTCGGCAGCAGCAAGCCGATCCTTCGGAAGTGGGAATTTGCAGTAAAGACGAATTGAGGAGAAATAAAGGAGTTTAGGTATGTAACTCAACATGGTGAATTCGCTGGGGAAATTGTGGTGGTGTTGTTTAATTATATATGGTAGGATTCCATAAGTACATCTGCCTTAAGGCTCTCTTTTATCCAGTTTATCCTAGTATCTTTCTGTGATTAGCTGTTCTTATTTTTCTCTTCTGCTGGTAATCATGATCCAAGAATACTTTCTCGCTATTGCTAGAAGGGAGCGTGCTGAAATATTAGAATAATGACTTTGCTAGAAGGACCGGACGGTCCTAGTGCTGAGACCCCTCTTAGACCAATCCGGTAGGCTTTTGAAATTGGGAAATACTTTTGAGACCACATAAGGGCCGAGACGCGGGATTTCAGGTGCGACCCACCATGTGATGTGATGATAGCCCCACCTGAAATCTCGGGCATATGCGCGAGGTCTCGGCCCAAATGCGGTCTCAGTAGCAAAGACCTTTGAAATTTTTAGCAGCTTATAATTTTGGATAAAGCTTCTAGGGCCGAGACCGAGACCGAGACCGTGCTCTCGGGATTTCATGTGAGGCCTACCATTTGAAATGGGCCTGCCTAAAATTCGGTGCGCTTAGATCATGGTCTCCGTGGTCTCAGTAGCAAAGTCGTATAAGTAGCTTATACAATGTTTAAAACCCTTATCATTTTATTTATGTTTGAGGAGTGCTATCCTTACTCTCAATCTTAGCCAACCATTTGTCCAATCTCATTGTTTTTTTTATTTTTTGGTCAAGACAACAACACCATAAGGCAAAGCTGTAGTCATAAGGAAGGAATCCAATCTCATTGTTAAACTATTAAGATTACAATGCTTTAACAAGAGAAATTGGACATGTGGGGTTGGCTCATGTTGAGAGTGGGAAAGACTTGAGAGTAAGGGTAGCACCCCTCAAAAATAAATAAATAAAGGGTAAGTAATGTTATTGAGACCGTCTTAGAGTAGAGGCCACTCCTAGATAAAGAAAACTAGCACAGATTTCAAAAAAAAAAAGGTTGAATCCGGTGCATTACATGCATGGTCTCGGGTGGTCTCTACCCTGACGAGTCTCATAAGCTATGTAAGAGAGACTATTTTTGCTTGTGTCCAAGTGTGTGTATTCGCGTGTGTGCATGTGTGAGTGTTTTTTGAGAGAGAGAACTTTTTGTTGAATTATTTAGATATGATGGTGCTTTTTTGTCTCCCATGGGGTTTTACATGTTTGTCGTGAGCCAGTGTTTTACATCGGGGATGCCATTCTTTCTTCGATTTTCCATTATTATAATCTCGCTTTACGAAGAAGAGAACGAGAGAGTGACTATCCTTCCATTCTTATAGGTGAAAAAAGTTTAAGAAATAATCATCTCTAATTCCTTTATTTTCTCCTCCCAACATTGTCTGCCCACCAACTACAGTATTACCTACTACAATTAAATGCAGAATTTCATGGCTGTTGACATTTCATTCAAACATTCCCATCTCTGCTTTTCTTTTTGAGTCTTCACCACATTGACTTCCTTAAAATCCCATCCTCTAACCCTTTTATCAATCCATTTTTTTATTCCAACCTTAACCACTGTTTGAGCTTCTCCTTCGTATCTGCCTTGCAAAACCATCTTGCCATGGGAGATGTAAAAAACGTTAGTATCATTGATAGGTTTGAAATCCATTTCCTCACTGAACCCGGATGGCATTCTCCTAATGCTGGTAATAACGTGTTACAAAAGCGTATACTAATATGATAAGCTTAAGCATTGCTAAGCGTGTAGAGACAGCAAAACGACTTTGTCCCTTGTATTGTCACAACAGATTTGGATTATTTGGTGGAAGCATTCGTCAAATGGAGCCTTGAATTGCAGCTTCATTTAACTTCCATGAACCGGACCGCGTAGATGTTGATGCAGTCACGTGTTGTGGAGATCCACCACTCGATGGAGGTCACGCCTAATTTTTTTTTTTAATGTAATTAAACTGGTTGAATAGTATGATCATATTCATCTGAAACATTGTATTCTCTTGGAAGTCGCCATCTATTTATTACTAATCCATACTGCTCATATTGTACAGGAAACCTGTTTGTCCTCATAGATACCTGTGTCTCGCTACTAACTCTCTGCCCATCTGAGGATAACTACTATATTAAACAGGGGAGTGCCATTCTACACCTAATGCACGTACACTTCCCTTTCGGGACAAGTATTTGTAGGTCCTTATAGGCCCAAACAAATTCTTGTCCTTTTTTTTAGAAGAGTGCTAGCCCTACTCTCAGGACATTCCTACTTTCATCTGGAGATGAAAAATCAGAGATGAAAACTATCTCCAGAGAGTGATGAATGAAAAACTGTCTTCAAGACCCGTGAGGGTGTATACGAATATGGGTAATGAAATAATGCCTCTTATTAATTTTAGAAAAACAGTTCTTGAAGGCATACATTGAATTTCAAGATCTGACTATAGTTCTAATTGATTTTATTCAATAAAGGATTAGAACAATACCTATAAGACTTAACAAGTACTGAAAAGTCTTCTTCGTGATTCAAAAGATAGAACAATACCTATTAAACTTCGTAAGTGAAAAGTCTCATTCGCAATTCACACAAATCTTCTTTTATTCTCTAAAGCTTTTCTCCAATTGAAGCTAATGGTCATTCCGATCCAAGTACTTTAATCTTTCTTATTTTCTTTATTACAAGAACTCTTCTTGTAACAAAGAATCAATCTTGATCTTCAAAGAAATAATCTTGATCTTCAATGAATTAATCATGATCTTAATCAAGATCAAAATTCAAACCAAGCTTGAAGATGGGAGAGGGGTGGGCGTGCACTATATAGGAGAAGAGAGAAAGAGAGATTTTTGGATCTCTTGAGTTATGATCAGTGTTGGATGTTCCATACTAGGAGTCTATATATAGACTCTCTAAGCACCCAATTTTTACCTCCTTCCTAATTATGGTTAACTATCTTAATCATGGTTAATCCCCTCAAACCCTAATCAAACCTTAGTCAAACCCTAAGTCAAACCTAAGCAAGCCTTAATCAAACCCTAGGCAAACCCTAGGTCAAACCCTAGTAAAGCCTTAGTCAAATCCTAAGCAAACTGTAATGCACCGAAATACCCCTTAGGAGTTAGGATATATTTAGGCTCGTTACTTACCACCCAACCATCCTGTAGAAGCATATAAGGCAAGCTAAATAGTGGACTGAAAATTTCTTTAATATCTTAACTGTATTCCAAGTACAACTGTTTACAATAACTGAATATGAACTAAGACATGTATAGGAAAACCTCAACTTGAATACCAACTCAAGTATTACAAATATCCCCAGAAATAAAAACCCAAAAATACATGTCTCTCCCTCTGTATCTCTCAACCATATGGTCTTATACCAAGACCCCCATAATTCTCAAGAAAATCTCGAGAAGGCTCCTGCCCTCCACAATCCACCTCGATCTATGCCCTGGGATACAACATAGCATAAACCTGCCGACATAAAAGGTACGACTGAGTATGGAATACTCAGCGGGTACAAGCTCCTAGCTAACAACAGTAATAACAAGCATACATATTATCATCACAGTTAATTAAAAGAATACAGATCATAATTCATTATTGAAGTAATATACAAAATCATTGGTCACATTAAATTTCTCACTAAAGTAAAACATCCTCTGTGGTCATTATGATTTCTTACGAGTTCTTGTGAACTTATGAGTCTTATAAGATCCCATATGATATTTTTGTGAGCAAGAGATTAGTACTCGTACAACCTGGGCCACGAATCTCCTTGACCATTTATTAACGTATGAGCCTTTTCTTATGAGTAAGAGGTTAGCACCCACACTGTAGAACCTCGAAACATTTTGTATATGCCTTGGAATGTGTGTTAAGGCATGATGGCTTGTAATTTTCAATTTCATGAAATGAGAATTGGAAAATTTTGAAAAAAGTTTCAAGAATGTTATAATTAATTAAATAAATTATTTAATAATGTCTATAAGCCTTGAAAGGGTCCTACTCATGTTTAGAAGAGGTCAAAAAGGAAGTAGGATAAGTCCAAGTAGTAGGAATGGGTGAAAAATGGACTCAGTATCAAATTTGCAGAGCAACCGATCGCTCGGTCCAAATTGGTGATCGATCGGTCCACAACCGATCGATCGGTAGCTATCGACTAGTGTACTTTTTTGTATGGGAAAAAATTTCAAAGAGCATGTTTTTGACCGATTGCTCGGTCAAAACAACGGTCGCTCGGTAGACGACAGATCGCTCGTTATTAACCACCGATCGATCGGTATATCGCATTTTGCAGAATTTTATTAAGGGCTTTTTCGTAATGTGGGCGTTTCACCCTTGCCTATTAAGGCTTTGTTGGACATATATGCCCTCGAAACCCAATAAGAGACTTTTCTATGTTGATTAGACAACCATCATATTCACATAACCAACTATAAAGGGTATTTATATTAATTACTGTCTCATATGATGAAGACATAAAGTTCCATAGGTAACATTGTAGGAAAGTCATGCAAAGGTTGCGAGGAGATATGATTTTCCGGTTCCTTGTAAACCTAATATTGTTCGAAGCCTTTAGAGTACTGGTTGGACACCGTACTTCATCATGGCTTGCACATGTGTAGTTCTATGAGATAGTTTGATGAATCTCATTCACAGAGAGTAGTGACTCTTGACTAACATGTGAGTATATGTAGCAAGTACATAATACTTAACGGGGTCACTAGTGGATACCCTATGGAATACACTATCAGATTGTATTAGGGTTATCCATTTGACAAATTTTCCTTAGACCTGAGAGGTTAACATCTTCTCAGATATCTGTCTATATGGCTTTGATATGCCAATCGGCAATGTCTAATACACAGGACTAACTCCGGGTACGTTGGGTCATGTACACAATGTTTGGAGAAGTTTCTAAACACTCAATAAGGAATCCACAGCTCCGTAATTGGAGATAATGATATTAAGGTGATACTTGTTGAACTGAACTGTTAAATCCAGTACTGGTGCTTTTCGGTAAAATGGTCTTTATCGAAGTTGATACTTTCAATATGGAAAAGTATATATAAATATATATGTGTCAGTTCTTTTCTAATGTTTCTTCAAAAGTATTTTGGAGGTTTAGTTCAATGAAAAAGTAATCATGAGAAAGGGTTCTATTCATAAGCTAGGGACTAAGACAGTGGAATTGTTCCAATCCCGGAAGCTTACAAGTGATATCGGAATGTGGAAGGATTTATTTGTAAATATATTGTGAGATGGTACTTACAAGCAATTCTCTAATTTCTGGAGGTTAATCACATTGTGTTAATGGACATTAATTGTAATTGGTGAAAGTCCAGGGACTTAGATAACATTCTATGATCCTAATGGAGTTTTAGGAAAGTTGTTTCCTAGTAACAATGCTTTAACCAAAAGGTTGAGTACTTGGTCCCACAACCGGAAATAGGAGATCCATTTAGATCCCACACACAAGGACCTTCTTAAAGTATTTAATTTAAATTATAATTAAATTAATTAATTTCTCTAAGTAATCACTATATGGTATAGTGAAGCTCTAAAAGGTGGAATCACATTGGATGTGAAAAACTAAATGGGTAGGACCCATTGAGGAATATTTTAAAAGAATAGTTAAAGTGACCAAAGGGTTTAGAACCCATTGGGGACGTGTGGAGTGGGAGTCACCTAGGGTTGGACGCCCACTTCATGGAAGTGTTAAATAATAATAATTGTTATTATTATTTAATTAGTATCTAATAACTACTCTCCTTATTGGATAAGGTTAGTTAGTTAGTTAGAGTTAGTTACTAATTAAAGATTCCTTGTTGGACAAGGATTCTATTAGTTTCTTACTAATCAAGGAATCTTAATTGGATTAGGATAAGGATAAGATTAGTTGGACACTAATGGATAAGGTTAGTTTCTATTAATGATTATTCCTAATTGGATGAGGAGAAATCAAGAATTAGAAACAAATTAAGGAATTCTAATTGGATTAGAAAGTGAACTCTTGAGTTGCAAGCAACCCAAGCTCTCATAAATAAAGAGGTGAACGTCCAAGGCTTGGGACACAATAAAATTTCCAGAATTTTATTTTCTCCTCTCCTCAATCTCACGCCCTCCCACTCCTCTCTCTTTGAGGTGTACTGTCACCCCTCTCCCCTTTCTTCTCTTATGTGTTTTAAGTTTTGAATAATCAAGAAGAAGAAGATCAAGTATCTTGATCATCAAAAAAGGTTCTTGATAATAAAGATTGGATCTTTATTTCAAGATCCTAGAGCTGGAAATTTGGAAGGGCCATTAGCTTCCATTAGAGAAAGCTTTAAAGGAAAAAGAAGGTTCGTGTGAATAGACAGGAGACTTGACACTTGTGAAATTTTGCAAGTACTATTCTAACGTGGATTTGACTTAACAATTTCAAAGTCGCAAAGGTGAATGTTATTCCTACCTTCATTGAATAAAATCAATTAGAATCTTGGTCAGATCTTGGGATTCGATGTATGCCCCCCAAGAACTGTGTTTCTAAAATTAAAAAGAGGCATACTTTAAGTGGTATCAGGGCCTTGGCTATGCTTCTCTTTGATTTTAGGGTATAATCAAATTTTAATTATATCAAGAATGCCTCCCCTATGAATTTTGGTTACCCTAATGATTCAATCTTCTAGATTCTTGATTATTTGATAATCATTTATTAGGGCTGAGGGAGCCCTCTAGTTATTGAGGGAGAGATCAAACCCTTATAAATTAGTGTGATACTAATTTTGGTTTTGGATTTTTTCAAAACATCTTTTCATGAGGGATAGGTATTTAGAGATATCTAAATCTTGATTATAGCTTTTAAGGATTTAGAGATCCTTTTAGAATATTAAATTAAATTGTTTAATTTATTCTTGAGAGCCTCGGGCAAGTTTTCCCTTTGATTTAGACCACTTAGATACCCATTGATATTTTGGCTAGCATATATAAATGTGATTTTATTTATTAAATGTTAATTAATAAATCCCATGGTGTTAAACACCCTTGATTAAGCATTCTTGGAGATTGAAGCTTATTTCGATTAAAATTGATTCATGGATTTTCGGATTTGTATTTGATTAGAAGAATCGATCTAGTTTCGGTATTTTGGTCATAACTTTGTAACCGTAAGTCCGATTTAGGTCTGTCAGTACATTGTTTCGAAGCCGTCAAAAAGATCTACAACTTTTGTGAAGAAAGTTTTTCCAGAATCAATCGTTTTGAGGATCGAAACTTGAGTCGAAAATCTAAAGCCGGAAAATGAGTTTTCTAAATTAATTTTCCAAGAGGCTTTGAAATTTTTCCTAAATTCCATTATTTGAATTGAAAGCATGGGATGCTATTAAATCGTTTAATGGGTTATCAATTAATTAAATAGTTTAATTATTTGATTCGAGAGCACGGGCTGAGATTTAATTAAATTGTTTAATTATCTGCTTCGAGTCCACGGGCTATCATTTAATTAAATGTTAATTATGATATCTTTTATGGTTCCCTAAAAATCTTATAGGAATAATACCATAATTATTGTAGTTGATTTGGATCAATTACATGTGCTCAGAATGATTGGCTATATAGTATTTATAAGTTTTTCTTTGATTAATAGTTAATCAAGTAATTACATAAATGTCATTGGTTGAGATACAGGGGTTTTATCTCAAGTGAATTTTAATTGATAGAGATCAATTATTTTATGGACATTTAATACTATTGTTTAGGGTATTATTTTATTTAATTGTTAAATCAAATAATCCCTAAAGCAGTTGGCCCTTACGGAAAATTTTGAATTCACCTATTATTGATTTTGAATTTATTTTTGGAATCAATATAAAGTGATATTAAAAATTAGCAATTTGCTGATTTTTATTTTGGTCTTTTAATAGTTATTAGATCAAAATTGTATGGAAGGGATTAGATCCCAAGCCTAGCCAAATTTAATATGGTGTTTTCTATTTGTTTATCAATTGAGGAATGTGAGGATGAATTTTAGGGTTAGATTAAATTTTAGAGAAATTGTTTCTCTTAATGATTTCCCAAGCATTAAAAGAAAATTGTTTTCTTTTAATGATGATCTAAAAACCCAAAGAATTCATTCTAGTCATGCTTGCTTTCTTTGCTTTAGGGTTTTTTTATTAAATGTTAATAGAGGCCTTAACCATATGGGAAAGAGTTTCCCTAAGGTTAGCAAAACCCTTGTTGAGATTATAGACTTTCTAAGTAATTTGTCATGTCATATTATTATTCATAGTTGATGAATAGTTAATATGTATATTCTTGTTGAATGGTGGATGGGTTCCATTGTCGCGACCCAAAACCCACTCTAGGAGTTAGAGTGAATCTTGGACGACTCATCATAACTTGCATGACTTGCTTGACCAAAATAACCTGCAAAAGACCTGGAGCATATACAACAGAGGACAATAATAGCGGAAACATACTCTAACATAGCACAGCGGAAGACTAACAAACCTCTATGTATATATACACACATGATCCAAGTTTATACAAAAAGATACACAAAAGAAAGTGCGGACAGACCTGCCAAAATACATGAACACATCTCTCTCAACTCACCCATAGCTATTCACTCAAAATCTACCACAACCTAATAGTAGCCCTCGGCCTGAGGTTCCTCAACATACTCCTCCTCCACCCAAGGGCTCGGAGCACAGATATCAAAACGAGCAGCCGCTCCACTATCACCTGCCGATATAAGAAGTACGGCTGAGCATGGAATACTCAGCGTGTACCAAATGCTAACCAACAGTCATAGTACAACAACAATGATATGTATATAAGCAGGAAGCAGTTAATCTCATAACAGGAAGGTAAAGCAGTTTATAATCATGCTTGCATTTTTGTAAAAGCCGATAAAACCCTTGAAAACATCGTGCACTTGACTTAACTTAAAATACTTGTTGCGTGCTTGAAATCTTGTCTTGTCTGCCTTGTCTTGTCGTATCATGTCGTGTCATGCGTGTCATGCCATGTCATGTTTGCTTGGGAAATAAACTACTTGTGAGGGAAGGGAGACCTTTCTTCCTAAATGCTCATGCTTGTCATGCCATGTCTCTTGCATGCTTGGAAAATAAACTACTTGTGAGGGAAGGGAGACCCTTCTTCCTAAATGCTCATGCTTGCCATGCCATGTATCTTGCTTGCTTGGAAAATAAATTACCTGTGAGGGAAGGGAGACCCTTCTTCCTAAATGCTCATGCTTGACATGCCATGTCTCTTGCTTGCTTGGAAAATAAACTACTTGTGAGGGAAGGGAGACCCTTCTTCCTAAATGCACTTGCGAGGGAAGGGAAACCCTTCTTTATGCATGATAGTCTTGTTCTTGCTAAAAGCGAGGTAAAACATATCATAGGATATGTCCCACCTCTAATTCTCATTCTTGAAAACCTCGGTAAGTCATGTCATGCATGCCGTGCTCGTGAGATCGTGTACATACTTACATTTGAGATTAAATATGACAATTGGGTAGTCCACAATGCATATAACATCAATAATTTGAGCAAATCAATATTCATGCAATTTAGGGAAACCAAGAAAACACACTATCATAGGCCCTAGCAATTTCCAAAATCAATTGAGCATGCATCTCTTAATTTACAACTCATTTTATTCACCTTGGCATTTCATCAAACATGGGGTGTGTTCATTATTTATTAAACCTACATCATGCTTTTCTAGGTGGATTGATGTTCACATCACACATGTATGTTCATTATGGATACAATGCCCTCCCCATTTCATTCATCACAACCATACACACGGCTTCCCATCACCAATATCCATCTCCATTCACACCACTTACACATTACAACTCATATTATAGTTATAGATGGGGTAAAACAAAGAATAGAAAGGAAAGGAGAAAACTATAACTAAGAGGGTAGCACAAGGTACCGACCTTCACAAATGAGGGACGAAATCCCTTGCAAAAACGTGTGTGAGCCGCTGCCCTACCTTGGAGAGCGTAGTCCTCACGAGCTTGAAGTGATCTAGGGTTCTTAAAACCCTTTGATTTCTTCTCCAAAGCAAACCCTAGGTTTAGAATCTCCTTCTCCTCTTCCTCTAGCTCTTAAAACACTCTAAGTGTTGAGAATGAGCCCTAAAGAGTCGGGCAAGCCTTTAAGGCATGAGTGAAATGCCCCAAAGACTAAAACGCCTTTACTGAAATTTCTGCAAAAATGAGGAGACCGATCGATCGGTGGTCAGGACCGAGCGATCGGTTGCCTACTGAGCGATCGGTGGATTGACCGAGCTCTCGGTAAAAAACAAGCTCTCTGGAAAATTTCCCCATACAAAATTTTCAACCAGTCGATAGCCTCCGATCGATCGGTTTTGGACCGATCGATCGCTCAATGGACCGAGCGATCGGTGGTCTGCAGGTTTTGACACTGAGTCCATTTTTCACCCATTCCTACTATTTGGACTTGTCATACTTCTATTCTAACCTCTTCTAAACTTGCCTAGGACACTTGTAAGGCTATAGTTTATTATTAGATAATTTATTTAATTAATTATAGCATCTTTTAGACAATTCTCTATGTTTTCAAATTATCATTCCATAAAATTGGGCATTATAAGGTATCATGCCTTGGCACACATTCCAAGACATGAGCAAAAAGTTCCGGGGTTCTACATCCATGATCATCCCTTCTTCTTCTCTCTCTATTCTCTCTTTCTTCTTATGGGTTGTACTTCCCTTGAGCACCCTATTTTGGGTGGTTTCTCAAGGTTTCTTATTTTGAATATGATGTAATCTTAGTATTAGGAGTTGCTGAGTTTTCTATGGAGAAATCGAATTGATGATAGAAGATGATGGTGATCGCATGAAGAATAAATCTTGGAAGGTATTCTACAAGAGTAGTTGTAGGATTTCTAAGATAGCATGATCATGTGGATCCATTGTGCGGCTATATTATGTATTTCATGTGATGATTTGTTATAGCTTTTAGTTGCTTAGAGAAATCCATAACCCTTGTGATAATGCGATTATCGTTTTTGTGCAAATTTTGGATAATTGGATCAAACCCCACAATATGTGTTTTGTTGAAACATAAAATGTTTGTGTTTAAATAAAACACATTATTATAGCCATTTTGGACGTGATGCATGTAGTCCATGTTGAAATTTTTACGTGTAATATGTTACTTGCGTGATTATGAGATAATTATGCCTTAATTGGCATAGATGTAAGCTAACAATATTCACGATTATGGGAAGTTCTTGATTAACCGTTATAGGCCTTAGTAGAGGTCTTAGAGAGTTGTTTAATGACTCCCATAATTTCTTTTGGACTTAGAGTTGGTGAACCTTAATGTGCTAAACATAAATCGTAGAGAATTAAAGGGTAATATAGTCCATTTTGACTTATGGGCTTTAGTGATGCACATGGACACTTTATAATTGTTATTTTGAGCTCATGGTGTTTGGTATGACCAATGGTCTATCATATGGATGAATGAACCATCTAAAGCCCACTGATGTTAAAAATGATCTTTGTACCCTTGGATTAGATCCATTAAGATTTCTAGGACTAGTGGGAGTTCATTGGAATTAGTTTGATCTAATTAAACGAAATTTGATTTATTATCATGTGATGATATTTGTATATTGCTTTATACATGTGATACAATGATAAATATTGTGAATGCTTTTGATATATGCATTAGATGTATAATTTATTCATGATATTCTGTTTTCCCTCAAGAAAAATATAAGTGAATTAAATGGGCTAATCTATCCTACGTGATAATATTACCCTATGACCTTCCATTATCAATAAGACTAGGAATTAATTAGCCTGAGTCTTGTCTTGCCAAAAGGTATTGACATAATTCAGTCTGAGTTAAACTCCTAGAGCCTTATTTCTATAGTAGATACGTTTGTGTATGACCTGATAGGGAGTGTCAACTAAAATGGGGGCACAACCCTACTTGATCATATGATAAACCAGAATGATGGGTTTCATTCAACCAAGGAACATGACGGCTGAAACAGTGACAGCCATGTTGTCCTTGGCGGTCGCAAGAAAATTGGGAATCACTGATTTATATAAGGAGTTATGCATGAGATGCTCAGTGATGGATAGTTATTATCCACCTTGTAGTGCATGTGTGGTACTATCCTAAAATGGAAGATTGCATCTATATTATAAGGCACCCAATGCTCATCAGAAATATAAAGTAGCATATTTCCTAATTTTATAAATTGAGGGGTCTATGAAATTTGATTGAATGATGAGCAATATCATCAAAGATTGAAAGCCCTGATCTAATGATATTATTATGTGTAAAATATTATGATGTATGTTTTATTATCATGTCATTCTATAACCACCTTACCAAGACTTTAATGAGAATCTCTTGACCAATTCAAAGTGTTTGGAATGGAAAAAGGAATCTCAAGTTTGTGCTTACCATCTAAAGAATTGCCCAAGTTCTCACTACTAATGGTAAATGTCATTTGAGATGTTTACAGAATACAATAGGGCTACTAGGCAGCTTACTATATAAAAGGACAAGTAGACACCAAGTTGACTAGGGAAACCCAGTCACAAAGAATATGATAAAGATCATTGGATTCATAAATCCCAATTCTTGGTGCTGAGATAAATGGAAATAAATTTATGGGATCAGCGGATATGATTCTCGATAAACTCCCGGAGTCCTTTAATATGGTTATGCTGTACAAATAGGAAATCAGATTGTCTGAAATCCTACATGTTGCATATGGCTAAGAACCTTTGATGAGTTCAATGCTACTTGCAAAGATGTTCAAAAGAGTTGGATTTTCTAAATCCCGAGCATTTATGCAAAGGAAAGAAATTCAAGATTTTCCATTGGAAATATATTCTGGTAGTATGGACAAGGGCTCTTTTCAGAGAAGAAATGAAAGTATAAGGACTATACTTCATAGTGAAGCAATTGGTCATTGGATACAGGACAAACCTTTGGAAAGATTGTCCAGCTTATATGCTCATCGAGGCCAACTTAATTGTTGGAACCTCCAGCTCCTAATGCTTGGTATGATCTTGCATAAGTGCAATAGTTGCATATTTGTTAACGAGAAGGAGAAATTTGAGTAGATAAAACTTCTACTTGAGAATAGGACAAAAGTTGGATGATCGTAACAATATGAATCTTCCATTAAGAGGTAGCTAACTTTATTTCACCTTCTTTGAAAAGTTCAAGGAATTCCGCATTGAAATAAAGAAACTGTTAGGTAAGTCTTCCATGATTGAGAAGAGTACCTCTTCATAGAAATTTCATAATTTACTCTCATTACATCTTGTCTCAGATAATTCCCATAACAAACCATAGCATGATGGTGTTGTTAAATCGAATTATATCGGATATGATTTGATGGAAGATGGGTTTGGGATTCGCATTAGAGACATTTAGTCTCTATTCCTGGATAACAAAAGATATTTGTAAACAGGAATACAAGTTTCCTAGTAGAGAAACTGAATCTAGAATTGTTCTAGAAGCGGAAGCCCAATAGATCAACAACTATAAGAATTGATAGAGATCAACTGTAACGCCCCAAAATACCCCCTAGGAGTTAGGAAACTTTGGCGACGTCACTTACATTTCAAATCATCCTGCAAAGAGTATACAAGGCATGCTAAATAGTGAACTGAAAATCTTCTTTGATGACTTAACTGTATTCCAAGTACAACTGTTTACAATAACTGAATATAAACTAAAACATTTACAAGTAATCCTTCACCTGAGTTACCAACTCAAGTGATACAATATCCCCAAACATAAAACCCAAAATACATGTCTCTCACACAACCCCACCATAGGGCCACATCTCTAAACCCCTCATATCTGGGTGACAATCTGAGCAATCTCCTACTCTCCACGACCCGCCTCGATCCAAGGAACTGGAGTATGGATATCGTATAGTGTACTTGCCGACATAAATGTACGGTTGAACATGGAATACTCAGCGAGTACAAGCTACTAGCTAACAATAGTAATAATGAGCATGCAGATTATCCTAAACAGTTAATCAAGAGAATACAGTTCATATTCACCTTACGAGTTCTTATAATTTTCTTGTGAGCATACGAGTTCTTACAAGTTCTTGTGAGCATACGAGTTCTTATAACCTTTCTTGTGAGCATACGAGTTCTTACAATCTTTCTTGTGAGATTTCTTATGAGCCTTATGAGCTTTCTTTTGAGATTTCTTATGAGCCTTGTGAGATTTCTTGTGAGCTTGTGAGCTTCTTGTGAGCTTGCTTTCATGGAAACAGATGATAGTGCATGTACCTGGTCTTTCTACACTAAACATCCTTTCATATTTCTTTATTATTGCTTTGAGACAGATACTAGTACCCGTACCTGATCTTAGTATACTGGTATCCTCTCTTACTTTCTTGGAAACAGATGTTAATGCCCGTACCTAGTCTTAGTACATTAACATCATTTCATACTTATCTTAGAGACGTATACTAGTGCCCGTACCTGGTCTTAGTACACTAGCATACTTTCATGTACTTGTGAGCTTGTGAACTTGTGAGCCTTGAAAACAGATACTAGCGCCCGTACCTGGTCTTAGTACACTAGTATCCTTCCATATTTCTTGTAAGCTTGTGAGATTCCTCTTATGAGTATTTTCTTATTGTCTTATAAGCTTCCATGTAGTTCTTCGTATGCCCGTACTTATGAACTGGACGTACATACTAGTGTTTTGTCTTTCTTATTGTACTTAAGATCTTATCATTGTCTTGTAGAATTCACTCTTGTCTTGTTCTTATTTCGTGGAAATCTCTCTTGTCTTGTCTTGGTTTAATTTCATATGATTGTACTTAGAAAACTAGGTTCATGCATGCATACTTTCTTGTGCATAGAGCGATGGTGAACATCGTAGTGACTTGAAGCAATTAAAAGAACATCATATAGCATTTCAACTTTTCCATAAATATACAAGATTTTTAAGGAAACCCATAAAGCATATTACCATAATTACCAAATTTTGGGGAAAGTCCTTAATCATAATTCCATCATCTTAAGTTCAATTTTCATACAAGCATTTAGTCAAACACGTGATTTTCAACATTTTCCTAGGCATTTATTTCATGATTTCTTTGTCAAACACCTTGCATTCAACATTCCTTTAAGCTTTAAACTCATAATTTCTTAGTCGTAGGTTTTCAAGTCCATTCATGCATTTTATCAAACACTTCACATGCAACATTGGTGTAGTCCTTATTTTTACATTTTCCATACCATGCATTCCATCAACATCTTGGTTTGTGCATTATTCATACATTGCCCATCCACCATTTTCCATCCCACACATTCATAACAACCATAGGGCATCCAATCGCCTTAACCCCCATCTATCCATACATCCACCATCATTATTATTTATTTTGTTTATATTTTAGGGAAAATACCATATTTCAAGAAAAAGGGAGATACAAGATCAAAATCAACATTTTTAAGAGAGAAAACTAGGTTATTGCTAAGATAGTTAGTAAGGTGTACTAACCTTTAAGATCAAACCTTGATCTTGAAGAAAATCCTTGGATTGGGTCCCAAGCTTGAGGAAGAACATTAACTTGAAAGGTGGACAAACCCTTGCTTGATGGAGGAGGGTCCAACTTGAAGATCCACACTTGTGGAAGCTTGGGAAGTGAGGAATCAAGCTCCTCTTGATCTTCTCACGAAATCCCCTTTGTGGTCGTTTCCTCGTTGCTTAGTTTGTGAAGAAAGCCTTGGTGTGCACGATTCTTGCTCCCCTTTTTGGTCTTGAGAAGATTGGAGATTGAATTTGAGGGTTTCCTTAATCTTGAGAGAAATTCCCCTTTTGGAAACCTAAGTTTCCCCATTTTTCTCTCAAAAAGTCCTTCTCTAGGTGTTAGAAACCTTGGTCCCTCGAAAATGGGGTATATATAGGTGTTTGGGTTGAGAAAAAATCCTTAAAAAAACATTTCTGGGCAATCTCGCTCAAGCAGGCTTCAATCTCGCTTGAACAGATTGCTCCCGGTACTCAAAAACTCGGTTTTGGTCAATCTCGCTTGAGCGGGTTTGGATCTCGCTCGAGCGAGTTTTTCTGCAAAAATGCGCATCGGTAAATTGGCCATAACTTTTGACTCAGTGGTCCACTTTTGATGATTCAACTTGCGTTGGAATCCTATTTCAAAGGGAAATAACTTTCATGTGTTATACAACTCCTAATTTTGAGGTTTTCATAGTCTAAATGGGCCCACAAGTGAACTGGTCCAAGACTAACTTCTGAATTTGCACCAGACCCATCTTCAGTAAATCCACCTTTCACCTAGCTTCGACTCACAATTGGAAAAAGTGATAAACATGACTATCGAAGAGGGTTTTGGTACCTTTCTAATGGCTCATGAATCACTCAATTCCGATAAGCAACGACGATACTAGAGGTCCCACAAGTTGAGGGTTGTGAAGACCTCACTCATCCTTTAATACTTAGAACCCTTCATTTTTTATATTTTTAACACCATAAACACCAAGGCGGGTTCTCTAGTACCCTTACACACCATAAATCCTATAATAAACTCCTCACATCCTTTACACGCACCTAGGGAACCTTGAACCTCACAAGCACTGTTTATAGCACTTTTCACAGCACTATTCACTCACAACCCTTTAAATACTCAAGGTATTTTATATACCCTTGCTTTTAACCACTTAGAGTATATTTATACTCCTTTTTTGAGACTCAATACACGCACATGGTTTTCACTTGGCTCACCATACTACCAAGAATAAAACGAAAGGCTTTAGGCCTTTATAAACACCATACAAGGGCACTACTCACTAACACTGTTCATAGTACTGTAACGCCCCAGAATTTTAAATAATAAAATTATGCATTTATTGGTCCTTAACTGGGGTTAAATACTTAAGTGTTTGTTAAATGAATAAAAAGTGGGTTTTGCTCGGAATTGAAGTGCACCAAAGAAATCTCAGTATCTTTTCGTGAAAATCACACATAATGTACTGGTCGACTGTCGGGACACCCCCCTATCGTATCGGTTCCGTCAGGTATCATTTCGCGGGACCACGGGGCCATTATGTGTGATAAAATTGATAAAAAGGGGAAATTTCTAGATTTCCAAAAATTAAGTGGGACCTAATATTTATTGGAGATCCTAATAGAAATCCATGCGGCTGGTACTAATGCGTGCCAGTCGGCCGTGGGAACTAATGTCTTTCGTCTCGGCAGTTAGTTATCTCAGACGAAGAAACGGCGACCTGTTTTGTGTCCGAAATTAGAAAATTAGTGGGTTTTGCAGTTTTCTTCTGGACTAAAGTGTAGCTGTCAAAACTCAGTATTTTTCCCCAAAATTTTTACTGTAGGTGTCGGGCTGTCCCAAGTTAAGTCACCTGAAGTTTCATCACTATCAGGCGTTATATAATAGGGTTTCAAAGGATATATACATGAAAAATGGGAAAATCCAGTCAAACTGGTCAAACCAGTCAAAGTGGTTGACTTGGTCAACCACACCTTTCCACACAAAATGGGTCATGTGCTTTTGCATATGATCTAAACCCATTTAAGGCCTATATAAATGGGGGCAAGCCCCTCATTGCTCACGGTTTGCAAACTGCCACAGAAATTTTAGAGAGAGAAAGTGAGGAGAGAGAAAGGAAGAGAGAGAAAAGAAAAGGGAGTCCACCTTAGGGTTTTTCGACGTCCCCGACGCGTTGGCGATGTCTATTTTCTTCCCCAGCATCTCGATCAACATGTAGAGAGAAAGATAAATCTAGAGAGAGAAAGTGAAGGTTTGAAGGCGAGGAGCTTCACCTTAGGGTTGATTGTCCTCTTGAGCGCGTTGGTGGTGTCCGTTTCGGCCCTAGACGCCTCGAAGTGCGTGAAAGAGGTAAAAACCTCTTCAATCTCTTCTCTTTTCCCTGTTATTTGCTATATTCTTTATGTGGAATGCATGTGCGTTTGATGGAAAAAGGGTCTGAGACCCCATGGATGTGTTATGGGAAGGTGGTTGTGCGTGGAAAATGAGTAGAGGGGTGTAGCCCTCAGTCTTGAGTCTCAAAACCTCGGATTTAGACTCACTGTGTAAAAGGTGTGGATGGAAAAAGGGTCGGAGACACCTATGTGATGCTGTGATTTTATGTGGATCTTCGGGAAGCCCAGATCGGGTCCCGGGTAAATTGTATCGTCACCCTGGGGTGTCGAAAAGTTGTTTTGTAGGTCGTATAAGGCTATGGACACATCCATTAGCCTGGAAGCGTTCCCTAACGGGACGGTGTGTTACCGGATTTGGTTCACGGGCGTGAGGCCTGAGTATTTCAGTTAACCAAGCGAGGCTTGGGTTAACTGGGGTTAACTTGTGGTTAGAAAACCTAATCAGGGTTAAAGTATAATCCACTGTGATTGATAGTCGGGAGTGGGTGGATTCGATATCCATAGATCCTCTTTGACTAGGTCAGGGGAGAACAAATTGTTATGTTATCTGATAGATATGCCGTACCGAGGCTGAGTCAGTAGGCTGTGATGCCTCTGATAGATATGCTGTCCGTACCGTGGCTAAGTCAGATGGTTGTGTTATCTGATAGATATGCCGTACCGAGGCTGAGTCAGTAGGTTGTGATGCCTCTGATAGATATGTCGTTCGTACCGTGGCTGAGTCAGATGGTTGTGTTGTCTGATAGATATGCCGTGAGGATAGAAATCTCCACCGTGGCTGAGTCAGATGGTTGTGTTATCTGATAGATATGCCGTACCGAGGCTGAGTCAGTAGGCTGTGATGCCTCTGATAGTTATGTCGTCCGTACCATGGCTGAGTCAGATGGTTGTGTTATCTGATAGATATGCCGTACCGAGGCTGAGTTAGTAGGTTATGATGCCTCTGATAGATATGCTGTCCGAACCGTGGCTGAGTCAGATGGTTGTGTTATCTGATAGATATGCCGTCAGGGTAGAAGTCCCCACCGTGGCTGAGTCAGATGATTGTGTTATCTGATAGATATGCCGTGTGGATAGAGGTCTCCACCATGGCTGAGTCAGATGGTTGTGTTATCTGATAGATATACCGTACCGAGGCTGAGTCAGTAGGTGGTGATGCCTCTGATAGATATGCCGTCCGTACCGTGGCTGAGTCAGATTGTTGTGTTATCTGATAGAGATGCCGTGAGGATAGAGGTCCCCACCGTGGCTGAGTCAGATGGTTGTGTTGTCTGTAATCTGATAGATATACCGTGAGGATAGAATTCTCCACTGTGGCTGAGTCAGATGGTTGTGTTGTCTGATAGAGATGCCGTGAGGCTAGAGTTCCTCACCGTGGCTGAGATCAGACGATTGTGTTGGTTCTAGCGGGTGAAGGCCCGGATTATATACGGAGTCTATGGACTCAAGATTGTATGGAGTCTATGGATTTAAGGTTGTACGAAGTCTAAGGACTCAAGGTTTGATTTCATTTGGTGTAAGCCCGGTTGATCTCGATAGTTATCATGGGGGTATGGGACGCCATGGTAACAAAATTAATGTTAACGGATTTGGAAATGAATAGCGAGTCTTCGAACTCTAACTTGAATATTGAGTCTACGGACTCAAGTTGAATACGGGTGAAGGCCAGTTGATTGAGTGTACGGAATCAAGAATAGAGTGTGAGTGATTATCTGGGATGGTAACCTAGTGGTGTAGATGATGATTGGATGAACTTGAAAATTGAGGTTGGGAACCTCGAAATAGAGTGAAATAGCCCTGAGTGACCTCGGGTCACGGATTACGAGATTATATATTATTATAATATAAGAATTGTATTGCAACACTATATTGTTATTGATGATGATGATTGTTACTAGGTGGAAAATAGCCTAGATGGATTGTGGATTTTGCTGGGCTCTATAGCTCACTCCTCTCATTTTATGTCTTCAGATTTGGAAGCAGTTGCCGATTGACAAGGAATTAGACTTGATGGATTCTGAAAGTCTACCGGCGTAGTTGTGGCACTAAAAGTAACGGCTATTGCAGCCAGTGAGGTAACGTATTTGCTTATGATGGGTTATTGTGATGACCGGTTGTTACTGCTTACATAAGCTCATCAGAAAAGTTGAAAAATCCCTGCATTTTTACGGGTAAAGTCTTCCGCATGCGTGGTTATGACGAACGGGCACGCGTCTTGGAACTTGATTTCCCAGGCGCGGGTTCGAGGCGTCACAGTACAGTGAACATGAATTCTGGGGTTCTACATCAACTCTCTACTCTCACTATACCTAAATAGTATACTAGAACCCACAGGTCCCAGAATCTGTAGTTGGACTATCTTTATTCTGATGAAATAATCAAACTGTTTGATTTTCATCTAAGAATGAAATTATCCTTTGTGTGCAAATTGGTTAGTGGGAGTATAATTGCTTTCCTGGCTCTATGCAAAGATAATATTCTTTTCATTGTGAATGAAGTATGAATATTATTCTTCTCTTAGATTTGATCTAACAATTTTGCAATGAAGAACAAAAACTTTGACAACATGTTTTCTTAGTGCTAAATGGTTTAGAGACAAAAGAAAAATGATATTGTTATTCTCCCAATAACAATAATTCTTTGTGCAAGTAAGATTCCAAGAAAAAGGTTTCTACCTTTATAGAATGGAATCTGTTTCTCTTAGATATGTGATATCATGAAACAATATACTTGTACTAGACCGAATATTCATCATATGTTGATGTGATAAGATGTTGGTCAGATTAGTCCAGAGCATTGTACAATGGTAAAGCACAAGCATGTTAACTTCTGAAAATGACTGTTGGACAGTATCATTTTTGTTTAGTCTTTTAAGACTGTGGTTATTGATAATAAATTTGTAAGAGTTGCAAGTGTTATTACATCACTACAATACTTGGGGTAAAGCAGACATGACAGACCCATGTATATTAATTTATGCTTCAGCTGGTGTTTGAGAAATATCCCTGAGAAGATGGGCATTACATCTAATTGGCTTATAGTGCAAGTGGGAGATTGTTGGACATATATGGCCTCGAAAGCCAATAAGAGACTTTTCTATGTTGATTAGACAAGCATCATATTCACACAACCAACTATAAAGGCTATTTATATTAATTACTGTCTTATATGATGAAGACATAAAGTTCCATAGGTAACATTGTAGGAAAATCATGCAAAGGTTGCGAGAAGATATGATTTTCCGGTTCCTTGTAAACCTAATATTGTTCGAAGCCTCTAGAATACTGGTTGGGTGCTGTACTTCATCATGGCTTGCACATGTGTAGTTCTATGAGATAGTGTGATGAATCTCATTCACAGAGAGTGGTGACTCTTGACTAACATGTGAGTATATGTAGCAAGTACATAATACTTAATGGGGTCACTAGTGGATACCATAAGGAATACACTGTCAGATTGTATTAGGGTTATCCATTTGACAAATTTTCCTTAGACCTGAGAGGTTAACATCTTCTCAGATATCTGTCTATATGGCTTTGATGTGCCAATCGGCAATGTCTAATACATAGGACTAACTCCGGGTACGTTGGGTCATGTACACAATGTTTGGAGAAGTGTGTAAGCACTCAATAAGGAATCCACAACTCCCTAATTGGAGATAATGATATCAAGGTGATACTTGTTGAACTGAACTGTTAAATCCAGTACTAGTGCTTTTCGGTAAAATGGTCTTTATCGAAGTTGATATTTTCAATATGGAAAAGTATATATAAATATATATGTGTCAGTTCTTTTCTAATGTTTCTTCAAAAGTGTTTTGAAGGTTCAGTTCAATGAAAAAGTAATCATGAGAAAGGGTTCTATTCATAAGCTAGGGACTAAGACAGTGGAATTGTTCCAATCCCGGAAGCTTACAAGTGATATCGGAATGTGGAAGGATTTATTTGTAAATATATTGTGAGATGTTACTTACAAGCAATTCTCTAATTTCTGGAGGTTAATCACATTGTGTTAATGGACATTAATTGTGATTGGTGGAAGTCCAGAGACTTAGATAACATTCTATGATCCTAATGGAGTTTTAGGAAAGGTGTTTCCTAGTAACAATGCTTTAACCAAAAGGTTGAGTACTTGGTCCCACAACCAGAAATAGGAGATCCTTTTAGATCCCACACATAAAGACCTTCTTAAAGTATTTAATTTAATTTATAATAAAATTAATTAATTTCTCTAAGTAATCACTATATGGTATAGTGAAGCTCTAAAAGGTGGAATCACATTAAATGTGACAAACCAAATGGGTAGGACCCATTGGAAAATATTTTAAAAGAATAGTTAAAGTGACCAAAAGGGTTTAGAACCCATTGGGGATGTGTGGAGTGGGAGCCACCTAGGGTGGGACGCCCACTTCATGGAGGTGTTAAATAATAATAATTGTTATTATTATTTAATTAGTATCTAATAACTACTCTGCTTATTGGATGAGGTTAATTAGTTAGTTAGAGTTAGTTACTAATTAAAGATTCCTTATTGGACAAAGATTCTATTAGTTTCTTACTAATCAAGAAATCCTAATTGGATTAGGATAAGGATAAGATTAGTTGGACACTAATGGATAAGGTTAGTTTCTATTAATGATTATTCCTAATTGGATGGGGAGAAATCAAAAATTAGAAACAAATTGAGGAATTCTAATTGGATTAGAAAGTGGACTCTTGAGTTGCAAGCAACCCAAGCTCTCATATATAAAGAGGTGAACGTCCAAGGCTTGGGACACAATAAAATTTCCAGAATTTTATTTTCTCCTCTCCTCATTCTTACGCCCTCCCACTCCTCTCTCTTTGAGGTGTACGGTCACTCCTCTCCCCTTTCTTCTCTTATGTGTTTTAAGTTTTGAATAATCAAGAAGAAGAAGATCAAGGATCTTGATCATCAAGAAAGGTTCTTGATAATAAAGATTGGATCTTTATTTCAAGATCTTATAGCTGGAAATTTGGAAGGGCCATTAGCTTCCATTAGAGAAAGCTTTAAAGGAAAAAGAAGGTTCGTGTGAATCGATAGGAGACTTGACACTTGTGAAGTTTTGCAAGTACTATTCTAACGTGAATTTGACTTAATAATTTCAAAGTCGCAAAGGTGAATGTTATTCCTACCTTCATTGAATAAAATCAATTAGAATCTTAGTCAGATCTTGAGATTCGATGTATGCCCCCCAAGAACTGTGTTTCTAAAATTAAAAAGAGGCATACTTTCAGGTTTGCCCGAGTCTTGCGGGTCTCATTCACCACACTTAGCGTATTTGAGAGAAAGAGAGAGGAAAAAGGGGATTCTAACCTAGGGCATCCTCTTGAGCAAATCAAGGGCCTTGAGAACCTACAATCATCCTCTCAAGGCTTAGATTCTGCAAATCCAACTTCAAGCAAGTGAGGAGCACGTTCTCCAAGCTAGGGCAGTGACTCCACACTCGTGTTGGAGGGTTTTCCTCGCTTCTTCAAGGTCGGTACCTTATGCTACCCTTCTAGTTCATATCCTCCATTTTTCTCCCCTTCTTTATGATTTTTCCAAAAGTATGAACCTAATAGTAGACGAATGGTTGTGTGAGAATGGATGTTGGGCGAAGGATGCCATGTGTATGGGATGTGATGAATGAAATGGGGAGAGTATTGTACCAATAATAAACATACATGTATGTTATAAATATAAACTCACCTAGAAAAGCAATGTGTAGGCTTTAATAAATAATGTACACACCACATGTTTGATGAAATGCCAAGGTGAAGAAATTGAGTTGTAAATCAAGAATTGCATGCTTAAAAGCTTATGGAATTGCTAGGGTTTATGATAGTGTGATTAATTGCTTTCTCTAATTGGCATGAATAGTAATTTGTTCAAATTTATGATATCCTATGTATTGTTGAAATCCCAAATGTCATATTTAATTCCAAGTGAAAGCATGTACACGATTTCACGAGCACGACTTGCATGACACGTTTTACCGGCATTTTCCAGAATAAGGTTTGGAGGTGGGACATACCTTACGATATATTTTACCTCGCTTTGGACAAGAACAAGAACAAGCATTACTCATGAGGGAGTTTACACTTCCCTCCCATCACATTGAAAGAGGGGTCTCCCCTCACTCGCAAGTGCATATAATTGAAAGAAGGGTCTCCCTTCCCTCTCAAGTGCATGTCATTAAAAGAAGGGTCTCCCTTCCCTCCCAAGTGCATCTCACAAGTGCATCTCATAAGCGCATCTCACAAGTTACATGAGCATGTTTAAATTCCAAGCAAGCACGCATGACATGACATACTCGACAAGATCAAGCAAGACAAACATGACAAGTTTTCAAGTACGAAAAGAGTATTTTAAGTCAAATCAAGTGCACGATGAATTCAAGAGATTTATCGGCTTTTATGTGATGCAAGTGTGAATATAAATTGCTTTACTCTCCTATTATTATATAAATTGCTTCCTGTTTTATATATCGTTATTGTTATGCTGTGACTGTTGGTTAGCATTTGGTACACGCTGAGTATTTCATGCTCAGCCATATGTTTATGTCGGCAGGTACTGAGGGAGCTACTGCTCCATTTGACATCTGTGCTCCTAGCCCATGGGTGGAGGAAGAGTACACTGAGGAACCTACAGAGGAGACTCATGTAGATGAGTACTATTAGGTGGTAGATTCCGAGTGACTGCGGGTGAGCTTGAGAGACTATATTCTTGTATTTTGGTGGGCATATCCGCACTTTCTTTTGTGATTACATTTTGTACTACTTGGTTCATGTATATATATACTTAGAGGTTTGGTTAGTCTTCCGTTGTGCAATGTTAGTTAATGCTTTCATTATTATGTCCTCTTTGTATATGCTCTAGGTATTTTTCAGGTTGGTTTGTCAAGCAAGTCATGTTAAGTCATCCAAGATTCACTCTAACTCCTAGGGTGGGTTTTGGGTCACGACAGAAGTAGTATCAGAGCTTAGGCTTTAGGTCTTTAGGGTCACTTAGAATCTGGTGCCATGGATTGACAAGAGCATATGTCAGGAAGCAAGTTAGGAAGGAAGCAAGTTGGAAGCGAGTCATGTTCCAAGTGTAAGACTAAACTTTAGTCTTAGTCTAAATGGTTGTTTGTACCAAGTACGGGTCTTAGGGATGTTAGAACACCAAAGTATAATATTATAAATACTCTGATGACTTGATGTGATGTATATTAGTACTATAAAATTAATACAAATTGAATTATCATGAAATGGAATTTTAATAAATTGTGGTTTCAAGTTAGACTCATGTGGTGCTATTGTTCTCAGGACTTTAGTCATGAGGTGGGGCACACAGGGTCGTGGGCCACACACCAGAGCTTCCTCTTCTTCACGGGATGAGGATGAGCAGCCGAACCTCTCTCAGATCTTAGGCTCTATTGCTGAGACACTCGCCATACTGGCAGCTTGGTAGACTATACCATCATCGGCAGCACGTACTCCACCGCTCGCAGCTCTAGTACATCGTACCGTTGGGGTTGAGGCATTCCGAAGACTAAGGCCTCCATCATTCTATGGGAGTGTGGACCCTCTTGCTGCAGAGGCATGGATCCTCCAGTTAGAGAAGATCTTTGCGGTCCTCTTACCCACAGAGGAGGATAGAGTAGCATGGGCTATTTTCATGCTAGAGGGTGAGGCACACCACTGGTGGTTGTCCGCCTTGAGGACTCGAGATTTGACCATGCAAGGTCAACCCTGGACTTGGGAGGAGTTGAAGGATACTTTTTACAAAAAGTACTTTCCAATCGAAGCACGGGAAAGGAAAGAGAGAGAATCCATAACCTTGAGCAAGGTTCGATGTCAGTGGCCGTTTATGAGGCCAAGTTCTCAGAGTTCTCGAGATTTGCGACCTATATGATTGCCACCGAGGCAATGAAGGCGAGAAGGTTTGAGCAAGGGCTCAAGGATGTCATTATGGAGAAAGTATCAACTTTCAGGCACGCTACTTATTCGGAAGTATTGTATAAGGCCTTGTTGATTGAAGCCAATTCTGAGGCCGTGTCCAAGAAGAGAGATTTGGTAAGAGGCCAACCTAGCAGTTTAACACCTCCAGAGAGGCGGGCTCGGACCAGCTCTTATTAGTACATATGGCCAGCACCACCTCAGTATGCGTGGCCAACACCACCTATGAGGCCATCTTATGCGCCTCCAGTTCCACGGCCGTACATGCCACAGGCACCGTGACCTCAGGCTCTTCCGACCCCACGGCCTGTTGCACCTCAAGTGGTGAGATACGCTCCACCTCCGGCCCCTCCGACCTACACACATGAGGTTTGTACTTCATGTGGCCGAAGGCACCCAGTAGGAGATTACCAAAGGGCATCGGGTGGATGTTTTCACTGTGGTCGCCAGGGCCATGTAATCAGGGATTGCCCTAGTCGGCATTTGCCAGGCCAATCTTAGGAGATTAGGCCCCCAGCACACCCAACAGGATCATACCAGGCGTCCTCCCAGCCTACCCGGTCTACACCTCCGCCTCACTAGGCAAACCAGGGGTGAGTATTTGCCTTGACAGAGGGTGTTGCACTTGCATCTGTCGATGTGCAAGGTACGCATTTAGAGTTATTCGATTTTACATGATTGTCGTATTATGACTTATTCTCTGTGTACGTATATGGTGTGTTATATACCTATATATCTATACATATGATGTTGATGCATGGATTGACTTGGCTAGTTAAAATTTCAGGAACCTTACAAGTCAATGAGTGTTTGGCTCGTGTGTTGATTGATACCGGGTCTACTCACTCATTTGTCTCGCCGAGTTTCTCCCAAGGCTTTTCTATGGAGCCTAGTCAATTAGAACCAGAGCTATTCATTTCAACTTCTCTCGGCAAGACAGTGGTAGCCAATAGCATTTTCAGAGGCAGTACAGTTCAAGTGGGAAGCCACGGATTAACAATGGATCTCATCATCCTTGGATTCCACGACTTTGACATTATCTTGGGGTTGGATTGGTTAGCAACGCATCATGGGTATGTGGCTTGCTTTGAAAAGATGGTACTCTTTAGGCCGGTGGAAGGGAAACCATTTCACTTTCGGGGGTTGAGAAGTAAAGATATTGCCTGCTTTGCTGTGTTGAGCCTAGTGAACCCCGAGGCAAAGGACTCTTCAACTATTCCGGTCGTGAGTAAATTCTTGGATTTATTTCCAGAGGAGCTACTAGGGTTGCCTCCAAATAGGGAAATTGAGTTTGTGATCGAGTTTGCACAAGGCACAGCTCCCATCTTCCGGGCTTTATATAGAATGGCCCTGATTGAACTCAAGGAATTAAAGACACAATTGGAGGAGATGTAAGGCCTGTTAGACATGATGCCCAGAAAAGTCATTTAGATTGTTAGAACTTTATTAATTTGATTAATAAATGTTTCTTCTTAATCTATTGTGTATTCATTATGGGTAATTGACCATGATCATGAGATGATCTATACGATGTGAAATATCGATAAAGGTCCATAGGATATATTGTAAGAAAGTTATGTGATTAGATTATCATAGGTAGATATAACTTTCCGGTTCCTTATACCTTATATAGTCACAACTGTGGGTGAAGCTGGGTACTTCACTTATATGGCTGCCAGAATACTAAGATGTTCTCAATAGTTGAGATGTAGTTCTATCTCGAATTATTGTAGTGGAGACTACACATCAGCATATGGGTGCTTAAATGTACACTGACTGATTGCATTCAATGAGAGACCTCTTGCATAAACATACTATCAGATAGTTGGTCTCTCATTCACATGAACGGCTTCGATGATCCTTAGATCTGATGAGTTCATCTATGACTGGGCAGTGATCTGACTGTTTTGATTCCACCAACGTATTTTTTAACTTAGGGAATACAATACAGTGACAGTTGGATAGTCAGAAAGTTGTTCGAGTCATGATGAATTTCAAACAAGAAATCCATGCTCATTAATTTGAGAGATTATCCAAGTTTCGGATAAGATAGATGATTAAGTTCAAATCCTGCGCAGGTGATTTTGAAAACAAAATAAGTTTTGAAATATACTTTTATTAAAAGGTATTATACTTATAAAATGATTTTTTCAAAATGTTTTTCATGAAAAATTGTTTCTCATGGCTTAATCATAAGTCTTTGAAACCCGGATGATTTGCAATGGGCTATGGGTTAGATAGTATGTCAATCTTGAAGGCCCATCAGGGATAATGTATTTGGAAGGATAAATCGAATTTAAAAGTTCATGTGGCGGGATCCGTAATGGTTAATGTTCATACACTGGGATTCAATTGCAACATGGATGTCCCATGTCACTTGCAATTGCGATGTAATTCCTATTTAGGGTCAATGGGATAATATTGGATAAGAATGTCCCAGAGCAATCTGTGGAGGTGCTCACATAAGAAATACAAGCTCAATAATTGATTAAAAGTTAATCAATTATTTTAAGTGATTAAAAGTTAATCATTTAATTAAATAGATTAATAGTTAATCTATTGTTTAAATTAATTGTTAATTTAAACTAAGAGATTATTTTAGTAATTATTTGATTAACATAATTAAAGGGGAAATGGGTTTGACCCATATCCATAAACCCATTAAAATAGACCTTTAATATGGGCCAAAGCCCATGGGTTTAAACCCTAGGGTGGGGCGCTCACTTGAGGAATCCTAATTGGATTAGGATTTGTTTAATTGAATAATTATTGAAATATAATTCCTTTTATTATGGAATTAAAATCCAAGTGTTGAATTGCAATTAGTATTAAGATGTTATTGTAATCAGATTACAATAAGGAGTTTTAACTCCTCAAAATCCCACGCCCCATAGAAGCTCACGCCCCCCATTTGTGGATTTCTAGTTTGACTAGGTTTCCTACTTTGGTGTAGGATGTTGACTTATCCATTTTAATTAAGGAATCCTCTTATAATAGGGACTCTTTAATTAATAGGATTACTATAACTAAAGTAGTTATAGATTAAGTAGGAGTTTATTTAATTAATAATAAGAGTTATTGTTAATTAATAAATCCTACAAGATAAGATCAAGTTGGAGTAGGATTAGGATAAGATCCTAGTCTATAAATACCCCAACACCCTAGATTATTAAGTAGAATTCTCCAGAATTTTTTCTCTCCTCTCCTCTCTCTCTCCAAACCGTGAGCCCTAGGGGAGACCCCTAAGGATTTTTCGTGAGCTATATTGGTGGTCTTAGTTGAGTTTTGCAAATCTAGGGTTTTGAACCTTAGTATTATTGGTGATAGAAGGTCTACACCATTGATCCATCTTCTTCCTCTTGCTTCTATAATTCCAAAGGAGATTCTAAAGCTTCGTGGGGATAGCGAAAAACAAGGATCGAGTTTCTAGAATTTTTTCGGAGAAATCTCTACAAAGAGTTTTGATGGTTCGAGTGGAATAAGTTTCACCGGTGAAAAACATTCACCGAGGTGATATGACTAAAACTCTTAGATAATTTTGATGCTTTTTATGGTGTTAGGATCTAAGGGATCCAGTTTTCAACTAAATTTTTATCCGGATCCCCCTTCAAGGCCTTGGTTTCATTCGACCAAGTGTCTCACCGTGGGGTGCCCCGGTGCTTTTTGTTAAGAAGAAGGATGGCTCGATGCGGATGTGCATCGATTACAGGCAGTTGAACAAGGTCACTATAAAGAATAGTTATCCATTGCCTAGAATTGATGATTTGTTCGATCAGTTAAAGGGGGCGATATTTTTCTCTAAGATTGATCTTCGGTCGAGTTACCACCAGTTGAAGATCAAGGCAGAAAATGTTCCCAATACTGCTTTCTGGACTCGATACGGACTCTACGAGTTCTTGGTGATGCCTTTTGGTCTCACGAACGTGCCGGTAGCCTTTATGGATTTGATGAATCGGGTGTTCCGGCTGTATCTTGATCGATGCGTGATTGTGTTTGTTGATGACATCCTGATATATTTCCAGACATGGGAAGATCACATGCGAGACCTTTGCCTTACTTTAAAAATGCTGAGAGAGCATAAGTTGTATGCCAAATGTAGCAAGTGTGAATTTTGGTTGGAAGAGGTGGCTTTTCTAGGTCACATTGTATCTGCGGAAGGCTTCTCGGTGGATTCGAAGATGGTAGATGCACTCATGAGTTGGGCAAGGCCCAAGAGTGTCACAGAGATACGAAACTTTCTTGGGTTTGCAGGCTATTACAGGAGATTTGTAGAGGGTTTCTCCAGCCTTACAGCGCCGCTCACATATTTGACAAGGAAGAATGCCAAGTTTGTATGGAGTGATAAGTGTGAGATCAGCTTTATGGAGCTGAAGAAGAGGCTTACAACGGCCCCCGTCCTTATATTGCCATCCAGACGTGGTGGTTATGAGGTGTACACTGATGCCTCACACGTCGGGCTTGGGTGCGTTCTCATGCAGCACAAGAAGGTCGTTGCCTACGCTGTTAGACATGTATGCCCACAAAGCCATTCTGGAATTGTATTTATCTATTTTTTAAATCAATAAATGCATATTTTACATTCACACATTTTCTTTTACATTGGGTAATATATATCGAAAGTATCTCATTGGATGAGACTACTTTGTCCCTTAGGTAACATTGTAGGAAAACCATCCAATTAGTTGATAACTGATTGCTAAGGAGATATGGTTTTTACGGTTCCTTGTAGACCTAAAATTGTTCTAAATTAATCAGGATACATTTGGACAATGTATTCCTAATAACTTACACATTGTTAGTTCCATATGATGGAGTGATGAATCTCAATCACTGAGAGAGGGGTCTCTTGACTAAGATGTGGATATAAGTAAGAAGTACTTATATTGTAACTGGATCGCTCAGTGGATACCCTTAGAAATATACTGTCTTTATATTTATGGTAGTCCATTTGATAGATTGTCCTTAACCTGAGAGGTCGACATCTTCTCTAGTATTTGCGTATGTAACTTTGATGTAGCTAATCATCAATGTCCAACATACGGACTAAATACAGGCTCGTTAGGCTATGTACGCTGTACTGGAAGAAGTGTGTGTACGCTTGACAAGGATTCCACTACTCTTACAAAGTAAATAATATTGAGTTGATACTTGTCAAAACCAGACTTGAAAAACCCAGCGCTGGTATTTATCGATGAAATGGTTTTATCGAGGAATTTATTTTCTGTATAAAAGAAATGTAATAATAATTATAATTTCTTTTAAAGAATTTTTAAAATGTTTTGCAAGTCCAAGTTTGACTAAAAATATCAAAGGGAATGGGCTCTCAATATAAGCCAGGGATTAAAGACAGTATTAGATATTGTCTCGTAAGCTTATAACAATATTGGAAGTCCTAGACTGATCTGTAAGCAAATCTTGAGATAGAAATACCTGCAAGTAATTCTTTATTTTTTGGAGGTTAATCACATTGTGTTAATGGACATTAATTGTGATTGGTGGAAGTCCAGGGATATAGATAAAATTCTATAATCCTAATGGAGTGTAGGAAAGGTGTTTCCTAGTAACAATACTTTAACCAAAAGGTTGAGTGCTTGGTCCCACAACCGGAAATAGGAGATCCCTTTAGATCCCACACACAAGGACTTTCTTAAAGTATTTAATTTAATGATTTATTAAATTAATTAATTTATCTAAGAAATCACTATATGGTATAGTGAAGCTCTAAAAGGTGGAATTACATTAAATGTGAAAAACCAAATGGGTAGGACCCATTGGGGAATAGTTTAAAAGAATAATATAGTGACCAAAATGGGTTTGGAACCCATGGGGGCGTTTTGGAGTGGGGCCCACCTAGGGTGGGACGCCCACTTCATGGAGGATATAATAATAATAATTATTGTTAGTCTTTAATTAGTTTCTAATAAGTAATATCCTTATTGGATAAGTATAGTTAGTTAGTTAGAGTTAGTTACTAATTTAAAGATTCCTTGTTGGACAAGGATTCCATTAATTTGTTACTAATCATTAATTAGTTATTTAAACAAATTAAGATTCCTTATTGGATAAGGATAAGGTTAGTTGGACACTAATAGATAAGATTAGTTCCTATTTTTGATTAATCCTAATTAATTATGGAGAAACCAAATAGGAAACTAATTGAGGGAATCATAATTGGATTATGATAAGGATAAGATCCATTATGGATCTATTTAAAGGGTGGACGTCCAACATGGTACTTCACTTCAAAAATTCCAGATTTTTGGAAACTTCCCTCTCCCCTCAATCTCACGCCCTCCCCTCTCCTTTCTAGGGTGTACGGTCAGCCCCCTTCCCCTTTTATTCTTGTTATCTTGTGTTCTTGCTTTGAGTATCAAGAAGAGATCAAGAACCCATCTTGAAGGATAAAGATTGGATCTTTTATTCAAGATTTCTAGAGCTGGATTTTTGGAAGGGCCATTAGCTTCCATTAGAGAAAACTTTAAAGAAAAAGAAGGTCCGTGTTGATTGCGAAGGAGACTTGATGCTTGTGAAGTTTTGCCGGTCTAGCATTCTATCGTGGAATTGACTTAACAATTTCAAAGTCGTAAAGGTTATTGTGATTTTACTCTCATTGAATTAAAATCAATTAGAATCTTTGTCAGATCTTGGGATTCGATGTATGCCCCCCAAGAACTATTTTTCTAAAATTAAAAAGAGGCATACTTTTAACGCATCAAGGCAATTGAAGGAGCATAAAAAGAATTACCCCATGCACGACTTAGAGCTTGCTGCAGTCGTATTTGCACTCAAGATTTGGCAACATTACCTTTACGGGAAAGAGTTCTATGTGTTCACGGACCACATGTAGCACCCCGGACTTTTTCATCCTTAATGAATACCACCTTCATAGCTAATTGGCCGTTTTTATAGTCTAATTAATAAATAAGGAAGAAATCGGAAATTCTGAAACGTCAGAAATGTGCGTTTTCGAAAGACGAACCCAACGCAAGTTGAATCGTCGAAATCCGACGAGCGAGTCAAAAGATATGGTCAAAACAGTCCAGACATGTAGAGAACCGATCGCTCGGTTCAATCAGCGATCGATCGGTCCATAACCGATCGATCGGTAGCTATCGCGCGGTCAGAAATTTTGTATGGGGAAATTTTCCAGAGAGTGAGTTTTTGACCGGTCGATCGGTCATAAACACCGATCGCTCGGTAGGCAACCGATCGATCGGTCATAACCACCGATCGCTCGGTCTTCGTGTTTTTGCAGAAATTTCAGTAAGGGCGTTTTCGTCTTTTGGGTGTTAAACCCTTACCCATAAGGGTTTGCTCGACCCTTTGAGGCCTCACTTACAACATTTGAGAGATTTGGGAGATAAGAGAGAAGAGAAAAGGGTTTCCTAAACCTAGGTTGCTTTTGGAGAAGAAATCAAAGGGGTGAAGACCCTAGATCGTCCCCAAGCACGTTTTCTTCACGATTTCAACTCAAGCTCGTGTGGAGGTGCATTCTCCAAGCTAGGGCAGCACTCACTCACGTTTTGAAAGAGGTTTCTTCCCCCAACTCAAGTCCCCTTCAAGCAAAGGCTTCCTCCTTCCAAATAGAGCTTCTATTTCAAGGTTTCTTCAAGATCAAACCTTGATCTAAGGTTAGTACACTCTACTAACTTTCTTTAGCAATAGTCTAGATTTTCTATTGTGAAATGTGACTCTTGGTAGTATGTTTTCTTCCTTATAAAAGGTATCATCTCCACTAAATATAAACAAGATAAGAAAAAGGTATGGATGTGTGGATGGGATGTCGATTGAGGCGATTGGATGCCGTATGGATGTTGTGTGATGTGTGAAATGGAAAATGGAAGATGGGCACTTTACAAATAACAAATGTACCTTGATGTCTTGATGAAAAATACGCACTAAATAAGGGAAATGGAAGGACTAAGAAATGTGGCCCACTGTGTGTTTGATAAAATGACTAATCAAGGGATAAATGGACTTAATGAAGAAAATGGAAATAGAAATTGTGTAAATTTTCTTAAGAATGATAAATTGCTCAAATGTGCTATATGTTGCCTAAATTTTCATACCACTATGTTAAGGATTGAAATGCCATAGTCATGTGATCCGCCCATTCAAGTATGTCATCATGATTACCACTATTGACAAGCACACAAGCACGCATGCATGCATGAAACCGGGTTTTTCCAAGATTGTATTTGTATATGAAATGAATCAAGAACATGACAAGGAGGTTGGTAGCCCAAGGAAGGGTGCTAGCCTCTGGCTCACAAGAGAAACGAATCAAGAACATGACAAGGAGGTTGGTAGCCCAAGGAAGGGTGCTAGCCTCTGGCTCACAAGAGAAACGAATCAAGAACATGACAAGGAGGTTGGTAGCCCAAGGAAGGGTGCTAGCCTCTGGCTCACAAGAGAAATGGAACAAGAACATGACAAGGAGGTTGGTAGCCCAAGGAAGGGTGCTAGCCTCTGGCTCACAAGAGAAATGGAACAAGAACATGACAAGGAGGTTGGTAGCCCAAGGAAGGGTGCTAGCCTCTGGCTCACAAGTATACAAGTCAAGAACAAATCAAGACATGAAATACAAGACAAGACACGATACACATACATGATTTGACCGAGACACGAAAAGGGTTTCCGAGACATGAGTTTTACCGAGGTTTTGCATTCATACACGCATGTCAAGATATGGCTATGTATCTTATGCTTTCACTATTGCTTTAAATTAATATCTTGTATTGCTCACTATTGTTATGCTTTCGCTATTGTTATGGTTAGCTAGTAGTTTGTACTCGCTGAGTATTCCATGCTCAGCCGTACTTTTATGTCGGCAGGTACTGTGGATGTCCTCGACCCCGAGCCTTGGGTCGAGGAGGAGTATGTAGAGGAGAGGGAGCCACCTATCCCATGGCAGTCTCAGGAGGATGGGGACTTGGATGTGTGGCCGTATCTCGACTACTGTTGAGAGGAGAGGGTTAGAGAGTCCCTTTTTGTATTTTGATAGGTGGGCATGTCCACCTTTACTTTGACTGTATTTAGTATATGTTAACTTGGAATACTATATGGAGTAATAGAAGAAAAGAAAAAGTTGGCTTATGCTTCCGCACTTATGTTTAGTTTCCGCGCTCTGATTATCATTGTATTATATTATGTTTAGCCTCTTGCATTACAGGATGGTTTGACAGGTACACGTAGTCACCTCTAAAGTATCCCTTAACTCCTAGGGGGTATTTTGGGGCGTGACAGAAGTGGTATCAGAGCTCTAGGTATTAGAGTCCCTAGGGTCACTTAGATGATTGAACAAGGTATTAGAATCACCTTAGAGAGTTGTATTCCAAGTATAGACTAACAAGTTAGTCTTAGTCAAAATGGGTTGAACTTCAACCGAACATAGAGTCCTACGCTAGGAACACGGATTGTATGTTATGCTATTGTGTTATATACCATGTGTACATTATTTGTGTTGTACTTATTAAATGTGCTTGATGAATATGTATTAAGTGAATTGCGAAATTGTACTAAATGCGTATCCAAGTTAGACTCATGTTGTATTGTCGTTCTCAGGAGAAATCATGAGACGCAATACTCGGGGTCGCGGGTACAACACGAGGGGTAATGGAGGTGATGCTCCATCGGGTGATGATCAACCCGACTTTGCCCAAGCATTCGCATCCATAGCCGAGACCTTGGCTATGTTGGCGGCAAGGCAACCGGCCACTCCGCCTAATGCGGCACTTATACCGGCTCCTCCTAACCGAGCCCAAGCCGGGATAGAAGCTTTCCGGAGGATGAGGCCTCCAACTTTTTGTGGAAGCATTGATCCACTTGTTGCCGAGGGTTGGATTCGGCAACTTGAGAAGATATTCTCGGTTTTGGCACCTACGGAAGTAGAGAGGGTCACATGGGCTGCCTTTATGCTTGAAGGCGAGGCCGACCATTGGTGGAAGTCTGCACTTCGGACCCGAGAGTTGACCCGACAAGGCCAAGAATGGACATGGGGAGAATTCTTGGATGTTTTCTACAAGAAATACTTTCCGGTTGGGATGAAAGAAAAGAAAGAAATTGAATTTATTACCTTGGAGCAAGGTAATATGTCTGTAGCGGCTTACGAAGCCAAGTTCTCAGAGCTATCTCGATTTGCTCCACACATGATAGCTACCGAGGCTATGAAGGCCCGGAAATTCGAGAGGGGGTTGAAGGCCTACCTCAAGGATCGTGTCTCAATGTTCCGACATGAGACATATTCAGAAGTTGTGGACAAGGCATTGTTGGCCGAGTCGAATTCCGAAGAGTTCTTTAAGAGAAGAGGAATAGAGAAGGGACAGTCTAGTAGTTTAGGGGAGAAGAGAGCTAGGACTATGTCTTATCAGTCCGCAGGGCCGGCTCAGTCACAGAGGATGTACTCGGCACCACAGGCTCCCCGCCCTTTTTCTCCACCGGCTTTTCGCCCGGCTACCTCGTATGCTCCTCGCCCCGCAGTGACTCAGGCTACGGGTTATACTCCTCCCACTTATTCACATGATGTCTGCACCCTTTGTGGAAGGAGGCATCCAGCAGGGGAATGTCGGAAGGTTACAGGAGGCTGTTTTCATTGTGGCGACCAGGGCCACATGATTCGGGATTGTCCCCGACGTCTATTGCCAGCTCAGTCTTCAGGGAGCAGGCCCCCGATTAGGCAGACATCTCAGCCTAGCTCTTCTCAGGCTTCGAGGGCCTCACAGTCTGCCCGGCCTCCTCGCCCAGCCACTCAGGGTCGAGTTTTTGCTCTATCGGAAAGAGACGCACGTGCATCCGACGATGTCGTGCAAGGTACGCGAGAATTTTGATTTTAAGTTGTATAAAATTTTGTGGTTTGTTATGCGATTAGTTATACTGAGGGTTACCTATGTATGATGCTTGTCATTATTTGAAATCTACTTATATTAGTTACTTAATCGCACAGGCGCTTTATTAGTGAACGAGTGTCTCGCTCGAGTGTTGATAGACACAGGATCTACTCACTCTTTTGTCTCCCCAAGTTTTGCAAAGGGCTTTTCGACTGAGGCTACTCCGTTGGAGCGGGAGTTGACCATTGCAACTCCACTCGGCAAGTCGGTTGATACGGATAAGGTATTCAGGGATAGTGTGGTTCAAGTGGGGGAGAATGAATTGTTAGCCGACCTTATCGTCCTGGGTTTCCAAGATTTAGACTTTGACGTCATTCTTGGTATGGATTGGTTGGCAAGCCATCACGGGCATGTGGCGTGTTTTGAAAAGATGGTGAATTTCAAGCCGGAAGGGGGTAAGCCTTTTCACTTCCGAGGATTAAGAGAGAGGGACATTGCTCGCCTCGCAGCCTTGAGTATAGCACACCCAGAAGCACAAAACTCATCGGCTATTCCAGTTGTGAGTGAGTTCTTAGATGTGTTCCCGGAAGAACTTCCCGGATTACCTCCTGATAGAGAGATCGAATTCGCTATAGAGCTTGCTCCGGGTACCGCTCCGATTTCAAGGGCACCATATAGAATGGCCCCTATAGAGCTTGAAGAATTAAAGAAGCAGATTGAGGAGTTACAACAACTTGGTTTCATCCAACCAAGTGTCTCGCCGTGGGGAGCTCCGGTTCTCTTTGTGAAGAAGAAGGACGGGTCTATGAGGATGTGTATAGACTACCGTCAGTTGAACAAGGTAACTATCAAGAATCGTTATCCCTTGCCAAGGATAGACGACTTGTTTGACCAACTGAAGGGAGCGAGATTCTTCTCCAAAATTGATCTTAGATCGGGGTATCACCAATTAAGGATCAAGGCGGAAGATGTTCAGAAGACGGCTTTCAGGACTCGGTATGGGCATTACGAGTTCCTTGTCATGCCTTTTGGGCTGACGAATGCACCGGCGGCATTCATGGATTTGATGAACCGGGTGTTCCGATCTTACTTGGATCGATGCGTGATTGCATTCATTGATGACATTTTGGTGTATTCCCAGACACGGGAAGATCACGCACGAGACCTCCGTCTTGCTCTGGAGATGTTGAGAGAGCATAGGCTATATGCCAAATTGAGTAAGTGCGAGTTCTGGCTAGAGAAAGTCGCATTTCTTGGACACGTGGTGTCAGCCGAGGGTATTTCTGTAGACCCAGCCAAGGTTGAGGCAAGTCATGAGTTGGGAGAGGCCCAAGAGCGTTACGGAGATACGTAGTTTCCTCGGATTGGCAGGCTACTACCGGAGATTTGTGGAGGGATTCTCCAGTCTGGCTGCACCTCTCACCTACTTGACAAGGAAAAATGCAAAGTTCAGTTGGAGTGACCGATGTGAAGTAAGTTTCCAAGAGTTGAAGAAACGCCTCACCACAGCCCCTGTCCTTACTGTGCCATCCGGACATGGTGGTTATGAGGTATATAGCGATGCTTCGCATATCGGACTTGGGTGTGTCCTTATGCAGCATAAGAAAGTCATTGCCTACGCATCAAGACAATTGAAGGAGCATGAAAAGATTACCCCACTCACGACTTAGAACTCGCCGCAGTTGTGTTTGCATTGAAGATTTGGCGACATTATCTTTATGGGGAACAATTTGAGGTATTCACAGATCATAAAAGCCTTAAGTATTTGTTTTCCCCAGAAAGAGTTGAACCTGAGGCAAAAAAGATGGGTAGAATTTTTGAAAGACTATGAGTGCTCCATTCAATACCACCCGGGCAAGGCAAATGTAGTAGCCGATGCTCTTAGCCGGAAGCCTACTGGACTTTTGGCGCATATGATGCTGAAGGAGTGGAGATTGCTGGAGGATGCATCCAACCTCGACATCAGTTTTAGTCTCCCTACCTATGGGCCGGTAATGGCTAGCATCACAGTTAGGGCCATTTATGTTGAGCATGATCCAGGAGTTTCAGGAAATGGATGCCGAACTACTTTCTTGCCGAGACAAGTCGGTTAAAAGTGGCAGTAAGGACTTTACGGCGAGGGAAGATGGAATTATCACTTTCAAGGGAAGAGTATGTGTCCCAGCCGATGAGAAGCTTAAGCGAGAATCTTGTACGAGGCTCACCGGTCCAAGTACAACCGTCCACCCCGGGGGTACCAAAATGTATAGGGACTTGAAGAAGCATTTTTGGTGGCGGAACATGAAGCGAGAATAGCGGAGTATGTGTCTAAATGCTTGGTGTGCCAACAAGTCAAAGCCGAACACAGGAGACCGGCGGGTCTTTTGCAGTCCCTCCCTATTCCCGAGTGGAAATGGGAACATATCTCTATGGACTTCATCGTGGGGTTGCCGAAGACGGTTAGGAAGACCGATGCTATATGGGTAGTTGTTGATAGACTCACGAAGTCCGCTCATTTCTTACCGTACCGGACTACATTCAACTCCAATCAGTTAGCGGAGCTATACATCAAGGAAATAGTCCGATTACACGGGGTGCCTGAGTATTGTGTCGGATAGAGACTCAAGATTCACATCCAGGTTTTGAAAAGTTTTCAAGGTGCATGGGCTCCCGATTAGACTTTAGCACAGCTTTCCACCCACAGACCGACGGGCAAACCGAGAGGGTGAATCAGGTTTATTGAAGATATGCTCCGAGCATGTATGCTAGACTTCAAGGGAAGTTGGGAAGATCACCTACCTTTGGTGGAATTCGCTTACAACAATAGTTATCAAGAAAGCATACAAATGGCGCCTTTCGAGGCTTTGTACGGAAGGAGGTTGCAGATCCCCGTTGTATTGGGATGAAGTGGGAGAAAGAAAGATTTTGGGCCCCGAGTTGATTGAACAAACCGCGGATAGGGTCAAGCTTATCCGGGAGAGGTTGAAGACCGCACAAGATAGACAGAAAAGCTATGCCGACAACCGAAGGAGGGATCTTGAATTCCGAGTCGGTGATTTTGTGTTTGTAAGGATTTCACCGACCAAAGGTGTTATGCGATTCGGGAAGAGAGGCAAGCTTAGCCCGAGATATGTGGGTCCGTTCGAGATCATTACTCGAGTTGGCGAGGTGGCTTACCGTGTTGCTTTGCCCGCTCACATGGCAGCGGTCCACAACGTGTTTCATATCTCCCAGCTTCGGAAGTACATCCCGGATCCTTCTCACGTCATCGAGCTTGATCCGGTTGAGATTCGAGAGGATCTCACTTTGGTTGAGAAGCCGGTTCATATTTTGGATCGAAGAGACCAAGTACTTCGCAACAAGACTATTCCGCTAGTTCTCGTGCAATGGCAACATCACGCTCGAGAAGAGGCTACATGGGAACGTGAGGCCGAAGTCAAGGCGAAGTACCCCGAGTTGTTTCAATGATTTTGGGTATAACTTGTAATTTTGTTTCGAATTGTTATGCTAAGTTGTTAAATTGTAAAGCAAGCATTGTCCAAATTTCGAGGACGAAATTTTTGTAAGGGGGGGGAGAATGTAGCACCCCGGACTTTTTCATCCTTAATGAATACCACCTTCATAGCTAATTGGCCGTTTTTGTAGTCTAATTAATAATAAGGAAGAAATCGGAAATTCTGAAACTTCAGAAATGTGCGTTTTCGAAAGACGAACCCAACGCAAGTTGAATCGTCGAAATCCGACGAGCGAGTCAAAGATATGGTCAAAACAGTCCAGACATGTAGAGAACCGATCGCTCGGTTCAATCAGCGATCGATCGGTCCATAACCGATCGATCGGTAGCTATCGCGCGGGTCAGAAATTTTGTATGGGGAAATTTTCCAGAGAGTGAGTTTTTGAACCGGTCGATCGGTCATAAACACCGATCGCGCGGTAGGCAACCGATCGATCGGTCATAACCACCGATCGCTCGGTCTCGTGTTTTTGCAGAAATTTCAGTAAGGGCGTTTCGTCTTTGGGTGTTAAACCCTTACCCATAAGGGTTGCTCGACCCTTTGAGGCCTCACTTACAACATTTGAGAGATTGGGAGATAAGAGAGAAGAGAAAAGGGTTTCCTAAACCTAGGTTGCTTTTGGAAGAAGAATCAAAGGGGTTGAAGACCCTAGATCGTCCCCAAGCACGTTTCTTCACGATTTCAACTCAAGCTCGTGTGGATGTGCATTCTCCAATCTAGGCATGCACTCACTCACTTTTGAAAGAGGTTTTGCTTCCCCCAACTCAGTCCCCTTCCAAGCAAGGCTTCCTCCGTCCAAAGAGCTTCTATTTCAGGTTTCTTCTTCAATCAAAAAACCTTGATCTAAGGTTGTACACTCACTACTTTCTTTAGCATAGTCAATTTTCTATTGTGAAATGTGCCTCTTGGTATATTTGTTTTCTTCCTTTATAAAGGTATCATCTCCCTAAATTAAACAAGATAAAAAAAAGGTATGGAGTGTTTGGATTTGGATGTCGATTGAGGCGATTGGAATGCCGTTGGGATGTTGTGTTATGTGTGAAATGGAAATGGAGATGGCACTTTTACAATAACAAATGTACTTTATGTCTGATGAAAATACGCACTAATCAGGTACATGGAAGACTAAGAAATGTGGCCCTGTGTGTTTGATTAAAATGACTAACAGGGATAATGGACTTAATGAAAAAATGGAAATAGGAAAATTGTGGTAAATTTTCTTAGAATGAAATGCTCACATTTGCTATATGTTGCCTAAATTTTCATACCCTATGTTTAGGATGTGAAATGCCATAGTCAATGTGATCCGCCCATTCAGTATGTCATCATGATTACCATATGACAAGAACCAGCACGCATGCATGCATGCAACCAGGGTTTTTCCAAGATTGTACTTTGTATATTAAATGATACAAGAACTGACAAGGAGGTTGGTAGCCAGTAAGTGGGCTAGCCTCTGGCTCACAAGAGACGATCAAACATACAGGAGGTTGTTAGCCCAGAAGGGTGCTCTCCTCTGCTCACAAGGAAACGAATCAAGAACCGGACAAGGAAGTTGGTAGCCAAGGAAGGGTGCTAGCCTCGGCTCACAAGAGAAGGGACCAAGAACTGACAGGAGGTTGGTAGCCCAAGGAAGGGTGCTAGCCTCTGGCTCCCAGTATACAATCAGAACAAACAAGAATGAAATACAGACAAGACACGATACACATACATGATTGACCGGACACGAAAGGGTTTCGAGAATGAGTTTTTTACGGGTTTTGCATTCATACACGCATGTCATATTGGCTATGTATCTTTGCTTTCACTATTGCTTTATTAATATCTTGTATTGCCACGTTTGTTATGCTTTCGCTATTGTTATGGTTACTAGTATTGTAC
>CM026573.1:27646102-27798038 GCA_015143295.1 Tetracentron sinense | reverse complement strand
GGATTGTCCCCGACGTCTAATGCCAGCTCAGTCTTCGGGGAGCAGGCCCCCGATTAGGCAGACATCTCAGCCTAGCTCTTCTCAGGCTTCGAGGGCCTCACAGTCTGCCCGGCCTCCTCGCCCAGCCACTCAGGGTCGAGTTTTTGCTCTATCGGAAAGAGACGCACGTGCATCCGACGATGTCGTGCAGGTACGCGAGAATTTTGATTTTAAGTTGTATAAAATTTTTGTGGTTTGTTATGCGATTAGTTATACTGAGGGTTACCTATGTATGATGCTTGTCATTATTGAAATCTACTTATATTAGTTACTTAATCGCACAGGCGCTTTATTAGTGAACGAGTGTCCTCGCTCGAGTGTTGATAGACACAGGATCTACTCACATCTTTTGTCTCCCCAAGTTTTGCAAAGGGCTTTTCGACTGAGGCTACTCCGTTGGAGCGGGAGTTGACCATTGCAACTCCACTCGGCAAGTCGGTTGATACGGATAAGGTATTCAGGGATAGTGTGGTTCAAGTGGGGGAGAATGAATTGTTAGCCGACCTTATCGTCCTGGGTTTCCAAGATTTAGACTTTGACGTCATTCTTGGTATGGATTGGTTTGGCAAGCCATCACGGGCATGTGGCGTGTTTTGAAAAGATGGTGAATTTCAAGCCGGAAGGGGGTAAGCCTTTCACTTCCGAGGATTAGAGAGAGGGACATTGCTCGCCTCGCAGCCTTGAGTATAGCACACCCAGAAGCACAAAACTCATCGGCTATTCCAGTTGTGAGTGAGTTCTTAGATGTGTTCCCGGAAGAACTTCCCGGATTACCTCCTGATAGAGAGATCGAATTCGCTATAGAGCTTGCTCCGGGTACCGCTCCGATTTCAAGGGCACCATATAGAATGGCCCCTATAGAGCTTGAAGAATTAAAGAAGCAGATTGAGGAGTTACAACAACTTGGTTTCATCCAACCAAGTGTCTCGCCGTGGGGAGCTCCGGTTCTCTTTGTGAAGAAGAAGGACGGGTCTATGAGGATGTGTATAGACTACCGTCAGTTGAACAAGGTAACTATCAAGAATCGTTATCCCTTGCCAAGGATAGACGACTTGTTTGACCAACTGAAGGGAGCGAGATTCTTCTCCAAAATTGATCTTAGATCGGGGTATCACCAATTAAGGATCAAGGCGGAAGATGTTCAGAAGACGGCTTTCAGGACTCGGTATGGGCATTACGAGTTCCTTGTCATGCCTTTGGGCTGACGAATGCACCGGCGGCATTCATGGATTTGATGAACCGGGTGTTCCGATCTTACTTGGATCGATGCGTGATTGCATTCATTGATGACATTTTGGTGTATTCCCAGACACGGGAAGATCACGCACGAGACCTCCGTCTTGCTCTGGAGATGTTGAGAGAGCATAGGCTATATGCCAAATTGAGTAAGTGCGAGTTCTGGCTAGAGAAAGTCGCATTTCTTGGACACGTGGTGTCAGCCGAGGGTATTTCTGTAGACCCAGCCAAGGTTGAGGCAGTCATGAGTTGGGAGAGGCCCAAGAGCGTTACGGAGATACGTAGTTTCCTCGGATTGGCAGGCTACTACCGGAGATTTGTGGAGGGATTCTCCAGTCTGGCTGCACCTCTCACCTACTTGACAAGGAAAAATGCAAAGTTCAGTTGGAGTGACCGATGTGAAGTAAGTTTCCAAGAGTTGAAGAAACGCCTCACCACAGCCCCTGTCCTTACTGTGCCATCCGGACATGGTGGTTATGAGGTATATAGCGATGCTTCGCATATCGGACTTGGGTGTGTCCTTATGCAGCATAAGAAAGTCATTGCCTACGCATCAAGACAATTGAAGGAGCATGAAAAGAATTACCCCACTCACGACTTAGAACTCGCCGCAGTTGTGTTTGCATTGAAGATTTGGCGACATTATCTTTATGGGGAACAATTTGAGGTATTCACAGATCATAAAAGCCTTAAGTATTTGTTTTCCCAGAAAGAGTTGAACCTGAGGCAAAAAAGATGGGTAGAATTTTTGAAAGACTATGAGTGCTCCATTCAATACCACCCGGGCAAGGCAAATGTAGTAGCCGATGCTCTTAGCCGGAAGCCTACTGGACTTTTGGCGCATATGATGCTGAAGGAGTGGAGATTGCTGGAGGATGCATCCAACCTCGACATCAGTTTTAGTCTCCCTACCTATGGGCCGGTAATGGCTAGCATCACAGTTAGGCCATTTATGTGAGCATGATCCAGGAGTTTCAGGAAATGGATGCCGAACTACTTTCTTGCCGAGACAAGTCGGTTAAAAGTGGCAGTAAGGACTTTACGGCGAGGGAAGATGGAATTATCACTTTCAAGGGAAGAGTATGTGTCCCAGCCGATGAGAAGCTTAAGCGAGAAATCTTGTACGAGGCTCACCGGTCCAAGTACACCGTCCACCCCGGGGGTACCAAAATGTATAGGGACTTGAAGAAGCATTTTTGGTGGCGGAACATGAAGCGAGAAATAGCGGAGTATGTGTCTAAATGCTTGGTGTGCCAACAAGTCAAAGCCGAACACAGGAGACCGGCTGGACTTTTGCAGTCCCTCCCTATTCCCGAGTGGAAATGGGAACATATCTCTATGGACTTTATCGTGGGGTTGCCGAAGACGGTTAGGAAGACCGATGCTATATGGGTAGTTGTTGATAGACTCACGAAGTCCGCTCATTTCTTACCGTACCGGACTACATTCAACTCCAATCAGTTAGCGGAGCTATACATCAAGGAAATAGTCCGATTACACGGGGTGCCTGAGTATTGTGTCGGATAGAGACTCAAGATTCACATCCAGGTTTTGGAAAAGTTTTCAAGGTGCAATGGGCTCCCGATTAGACTTTAGCACAGCTTTCCACCCACAGACCGACGGGCAAACCGAGAGGGTGAATCAGGTTATTGAAGATATGCTCCGAGCATGTATGCTAGACTTCAAGGGAAGTTGGGAAGATCACCTACCTTTGGTGGAATTCGCTTACAACAATAGTTATCAAGAAAGCATACAAATGGCGCCTTTCGAGGCTTTGTACGGAAGGAGTTGCAGATCCCCGTTGTATTGGGATGAAGTGGGAGAAAGAAAGATTTTGGGCCCCGAGTTGATTGAACAAACCGCGGATAGGGTCAAGCTTATCCGGGAGAGGTTGAAGACCGCACAAGATAGACAGAAAAGCTATGCCGACAACCGAAGGAGGGATCTTGAATTCCGAGTCGGTGATTTTGTGTTTGTAAGGATTTCACCGACCAAAGGTGTTATGCGATTCGGGAAGAGAGGCAAGCTTAGCCCGAGATGGTCCATTCGAGATCATTACTCGAGTTGGCGAGGTGGCTTACCGTGTTGCTTTGCCCGCTCACATGGCAGCGGTCCACAACGTGTTTCATATCTCCCAGCTTCGGAAGTACATCCCGGATCCTTCTCACGTCATCGAGCTTGATCCGGTTGAGATTCGAGAGGATCTCACTTTGGTTGAGAAGCCGGTTCATATTTTGGATCGAAGAGACCAAGTACTTCGCAACAAGACTATTCCGCTAGTTCTCGTGCAATGGCAACATCACGCTCGAGAAGAGGCTACATGGGAACGTGAGGCCGAAGTCAAGGCGAAGTACCCCGAGTTGTTTCAATGATTTTGGGTATAACTTGTAATTTTGTTTCGAATTGTTATGCTAAGTTGTTAAATTTGTAAAGCAAGCATTGTCCAAATTTCGAGGACGAAATTTTTGTAAGGGGGGGAGAATGTAGCACCCCGGACTTTTTCATCCTTAATGAATACCACCTTCATAGCTAATTGGCCGTTTTTGTAGTCTAATTAATAAATAAGGAAGAAATCGGAAATTCTGAAACTTCAGAAATGTGCGTTTTCGAAAGACGAACCCAACGCAAGTTGAATCGTCGAAATCCGACGAGCGAGTCAAAAGATATGGTCAAAACAGTCCAGACATGTAGAGAACCGATCGCTCGGTTCAATCAGCGATCGATCGGTCCATAACCGATCGATCGGTAGCTATCGCGCGGTCAGAAATTTTGTATGGGGAAATTTTCCAGAGAGTGAGTTTTTGACCGGTCGATCGGTCATAAACACCGATCGCTCGGTAGGCAACCGATCGATCGGTCATAACCACCGATCGCTCGGTCTTCGTGTTTTTGCAGAAATTTCAGTAAGGGCGTTTTCGTCTTTTGGGTGTTAAACCCTTACCCATAAGGGTTTGCTCGACCCTTTGAGGCCTCACTTACAACATTTGAGAGATTTGGGAGATAAGAGAGAAGAGAAAAGGGTTTCCTAAACCTAGGTTGCTTTTGGAGAAGAAATCAAAGGGGTGAAGACCCTAGATCGTCCCCAAGCACGTTTTCTTCACGATTTCAACTCAAGCTCGTGTGGAGGTGCATTCTCCAAGCTAGGGCAGCACTCACTCACGTTTTGAAAGAGGTTTCTTCCCCCAACTCAAGTCCCCTTCAAGCAAAGGCTTCCTCCGTCCAAATAGAGCTTCTATTTCAAGGTTTCTTCAAGATCAAACCTTGATCTAAGGTTAGTACACTCTACTAACTTTCTTTAGCAATAGTCTAGATTTTCTATTGTGAAATGTGACTCTTGGTAGTATGTTTTCTTCCTTATAAAAGGTATCATCTCCACTAAATATAAACAAGATAAGAAAAAGGTATGGATGTGTGGATGGGATGTCGATTGAGGCGATTGGATGCCGTATGGATGTTGTGTGATGTGTGAAATGGAAAATGGAAGATGGGCACTTTACAAATAACAAATGTACCTTGATGTCTTGATGAAAAATACGCACTAAATAAGGGAAATGGAAGGACTAAGAAATGTGGCCCACTGTGTGTTTGATAAAATGACTAATCAAGGGATAAATGGACTTAATGAAGAAAATGGAAATAGAAATTGTGTAAATTTTCTTAAGAATGATAAATTGCTCAAATGTGCTATATGTTGCCTAAATTTTCATACCACTATGTTAAGGATTGAAATGCCATAGTCATGTGATCCGCCCATTCAAGTATGTCATCATGATTACCACTATTGACAAGCACACAAGCACGCATGCATGCATGAAACCGGGTTTTTCCAAGATTGTATTTGTATATGAAATGAATCAAGAACATGACAAGGAGGTTGGTAGCCCAAGGAAGGGTGCTAGCCTCTGGCTCACAAGAGAAACGAATCAAGAACATGACAAGGAGGTTGGTAGCCCAAGGAAGGGTGCTAGCCTCTGGCTCACAAGAGAAACGAATCAAGAACATGACAAGGAGGTTGGTAGCCCAAGGAAGGGTGCTAGCCTCTGGCTCACAAGAGAAATGGAACAAGAACATGACAAGGAGGTTGGTAGCCCAAGGAAGGGTGCTAGCCTCTGGCTCACAAGTATACAAGTCAAGAACAAATCAAGACATGAAATACAAGACAAGACACGATACACATACATGATTTGACCGAGACACGAAAAGGGTTTCCGAGACATGAGTTTTACCGAGGTTTTGCATTCATACACGCATGTCAAGATATGGCTATGTATCTTATGCTTTCACTATTGCTTTAAATTAATATCTTGTATTGCTCACTGTTGTTATGCTTTCGCTATTGTTATGGTTAGCTAGTAGTTTGTACTCGCTGAGTATTCCATGCTCAGCCGTACTTTTATGTCGGCAGGTACTGTGGATGTCCTCGACCCCGAGCCTTGGGTCGAGGAGGAGTATGTAGAGGAGAGGGAGCCACCTATCCCATGGCAGTCTCAGGAGGATGGGGACTTGGATGTGTGGCCGTATCTCGACTACTGTTGAGAGGAGAGGGTTAGAGAGTCCCTTTTTGTATTTTGATAGGTGGGCATGTCCACCTTTACTTTGACTGTATTTAGTATATGTTAACTTGGAATACTATATGGAGTAATAGAAGAAAAGAAAAAGTTGGCTTATGCTTCCGCACTTATGTTTAGTTTCCGCGCTCTGATTATCATTGTATTATATTATGTTTAGCCTCTTGCATTACAGGATGGTTTGACAGGTACACGTAGTCACCTCTAAAGTATCCCTTAACTCCTAGGGGGTATTTTGGGGCGTGACACCACAAGAGCCTCAAATATCTCTTTTTTCAAAAGGAGCTAAATTTACGACAACGGCGTTGGATGAAATTCTTGAAAGACTATGAATGCACCATCTAGTACCACCTGGGCAAAGCTGAAAAATCAAATTCGGTGTATCCCAAATCTATGTTTGAGTTGAGAATCTGACAAGCTCAAGGGGATGGTTCGGTTTCCCTAATAGTCTATCTATCCTTTTTGATGTTTTAACAATTAAGTTATTAAGTTATGGTATGATGTACTTTAAGTTCGGAAAATAGAAAGCCAAGCAAACCATAACACAAGGATTTTTATGTGGAAACCCTTCCGGGAAAAATCACGGGACCTAGTCTAGCCATGAGAATCCACTAAGACAAAGTAAATAAGAACTTACAAGACTTGAACTTGACTCCTTCAGACTCGACACCACGATCATTCGGTTCTTAGTCCTCCATGCCTCAAAAAATCATCATGTACTCACAAGTCCTGTGATCAATCGTAGCCACTCGTACTTCTCTTTGTATCTCAAAAACAGTCCAAGATCTTCCAATCGATCTCCGTCAATGACTGCTTCGGATTCCACCAACCAAATCTGAAACGCCCCAAAATACCCCCTAGGAGTTAGGCTATATTTGGGCCCGTTACCTACCATACAACCATCTTGCAGAAGCATATAAGGCAAGCTAAATAGTGAACTGAAAATTTCTTTAATAACTTAACTGTATTCCAAACACAACTGTTTACAATAACTGAATATAAACTTTGACATGTACATGAAATCCTTGACTTGAGTTGCCAACTTAAATGGTACAATATCCCCAACCAAAATTCCCAAAATACATGACTCTCTCTCTCTCTTCCCAACCATGGCCACAGGCCAACCCTAACCTTTGACTAACACTCCAATAACCTCCTGCTCCCCCTGAGCTGCCTCGATCCTCGTGTAGTGTACCTGCCGACATCAAAGTACGGCTGAACATGGAATACTCAGCGAGTGCAAGCTCCTAGCTAACAATAATAATAATGAGCAAAACATCATATGCAAGTACTGAAAAGATATAATTCATAATCATTTTAAAACAGCATCATCCATAATCATTTATTTAATCACAACTCTAATGAAAACCAACCCACATCTATGAAACATATGAGTCCTTTCTTATGAGCCAGGGGTTAGCACCCGCACATCCCTGGGCTACCAACCCTGTAACGACCCGAAATTTTAATATAATAAAATTATGTGTTTATGGGTCCTTAATGAAGGTTAATTAGTTAATTATTTGTTAAATTAATAAGAAGGGGATTTTGCTCAGGGTTGAAGTGCACCGAGGAAATCTCAGTATCATTTGGCAAAAATTCACACACAGTGTGCCGGTCGACTGCCGGGACACACCGCTACCGTATCGGTTCCGTCAAGTATCATTTCGCGGGACCGCGGGGGCATTATATGTGATAAAATTGAGAAAAACGAGAAATTTCCATATTTCCAGAAATTAAGTGGGACCCAATATCTGTTGGAGATCCTAATAGAAATCCGTGCGGTTAGCACTAATGTGTGTCGGTCGGCCGTGGGGACTAATGTCTGTCGTCACGGCAGTTAGTTATCTCAAACGAAGAAACGGCGGCCTGTTTTGTGTTCGAAATCAGGAAATTAGTGGGTTTTGCAATTTTCTTCTGGACTAAAGTGTAGCTGTCAAAACTCAGTATTTTTCCTCGAAATTTTTACAGTAGGTGTCGGACTGCCCCAAGTTTGGTCACCTAAAGTTTCGTCAAAATCGGATGTCTTTAAGTAGGACCACGGAGGCCGTATACATAAGAGAAAAAAAAAAATAGTCAAATGGGTCAACCGTTGACTTGGTCAACGGGACCATTAATTATGGTCATGTGCTATGCACATGACCTTATCTAAATATAAGGGAGGCCAGCCTTCTCATTACTTACGTTCTCTGAACAGTGGGAAAATTCTGCTACAGCATATTGTAGAGAGAGAAAGTGAGGAGAGAGAAAGGAAGAGAGAGAAAGAGGAGAGAGAAAGGAAGAGAGAGAAAGGGAAAGGGAGGTCTCCTTGAGGTTTTTCGACGTCCCCGACGCGTTGGCGGCGTCTGATTTTCTCTCCGGCGTCTCGTTTTGCGTGTAGAGAGAGAAAGAGAAAAAGGTAGAGAGAGAAAGTTGCATGCGCTCTACCTTGGGGTTGATCATCCTTCCGAGCGCGTTGGCGGTGTCCGTTTCGACTCTAGTCACCTCGAAACGCGTGAAGCAAGTAAAACCCCTCTCTTTTCTTCTCCTTTTTCCGCTTATTTTGCTATATTATTTCATGTGATGTATATGCATGTCTTTTGACGCGAATGAAAAAGGGTCGAAGACCCCTATATGATGTTGTGATTTTATGTGGTCCCTCAGGGAGCCCAGATCGGGTCCCGGGTAAATTGTATCGCCACCCTATGGTGATGAAAAGTTGTTTTGCGTGTCTTGTAAGGCTATGGAGACATTCATTAGTCTGGAAACGCTCCCTAACGGGACGGTGTGTTACCGGAGTTGGTTCACGTGCGCGAGGCCCAAGTATTTCAGTTAATCAAGCGAGGCTTGGGTTAACTGGGGTTAACCTGTGGTTAGAAAATCTAACCATGGTTCAGTATAGTCCGTGGTTCCTCTTTGACTAGGTCAGGAGAGATGGTGCCCAGTAAGGCCCGGGGTTCCTCCGTGACTGATAGTCGGGAGATGTCGGTCTGTTTGTCTAGGTCGTCCGTGGTGCCTCTTGGACTAGGTCAGGAGTGGCGGTGTCCTGCATGGCCCGTGGTTCCTCCGTGACTGGTAGTCAGGAGATGTCGGAGTCCTAGGGAGTTTAAAGTGGCTAAACATCAGATAGTGTATAGTCCGGGGTTCCTCTCTGGGTTGGTTAGAAGATGTCGGCACCGTGTCTATCGTGGTCCCTTCTTGGTGGAACGTTTGGAGATGTTGGCATTGGTATAGATGTCGGGGTTCCTCCGTAGACTAGCCAGAAGATGACGGTAGGCAGGTTGGTCGGGGTTCCTTCATAACTGATACCCAGGGCGATGGCGGCGAATACACGGTAGATGTGGCCAGTCAATTGAATGGAAAAATGTTCTTATTGGGTGAATGCCCATGTTGTGTGTGTAAGCTTCGGATACGAAGTGGTCTGAGTTGGTATACTCAAAGTTGGTGTATTTGTTTGAGTTAGTGGACTCATAGTTCGGTATGGAATCATCGGATTCCAGGTGAGTTGGGTTGGTATACCCAAGGTTTTGTCATGTTCGGGTGAAAGCCGGAACAGCTTGTGTGAGTCTAAATGAGTCAATGTATTATGGTTATGATTTAGAGACTTTAAGCTAAACATTTGTGGGCTGTGGCCAATTAATAGAGTCTTAGGACTCGAAATGAAACATGATTGATGATCGAAATGATAATTTGGTAATATAATACATTCATAACTGAACCTCATAATTGGAAAGTAATGTGAGGTCGGGAACCTCTGTTAGGGTGACGTAACCCTAAGTGACCTTGGGTCACAATTTATTATATATTGTTCTATTTTACTGTAACATGCAAATTGAACTGCTTATTATATCATTATTGATGTGTGTTATTATGTGGAAAATAGTTTAGAAGGATTGTGGTTTTATTGGGCTTCATAGCTCACTGACTTTTTGTGTCAGCAGATCTTGGAGCTGCTGACCAGTAAGTGGAAAGTCTATCTGGATATTTTGGAAGCTTGTACAAGTTGTACTTGGCGTGATAGAGACGCCTACTTTTGTAAAACAAACTTGATGTAAATAATATAGGTATATGGTTTGTATGATGATTATTGTGATGACAGGTGTTATTTGCTTTTTGGAAGCATTTGATAAATGTTTAAATTTCCCGTATTTTCGCGGGTAAAGTCTTCTGCTTGCATGATTTGACGAACGGACACGCGTCTCGGAACTTGATTCCCTAGGCGCGGGTTCGGGGCATCACAATTGGTATCAGAGCCAATAGCAATAACCATCACACAAATCATACTTGAGCATAATACACCTAGGAACCGTTGGATAGGCGATCCCTTAGAGATTTATTTGATATTCCTAGTTGAGTGATTGTTGTACATGTCATGTTTCGAAATCAGACATTGATTTGGAATATGTACATGTGCAGGAATTGCAAGGACGCACCGAATTCCCACAAAGAGGGAGATAGCTCTGTTTGAATGGGCGGTGACTATGCAGAGAAGATGTCACGCCGGATGGTCGTGTTACCGCACTATACACCTAAAGGCGGTAAAACCACTCTGTAAGGGATTGACCGCACAAGCAATGCGTGAATCCCTAAGAAAGAGCGAGATTGATTGGATTTTGAGAGAGGCTAGACCTGAGACAGAGGATCAGGCACCGCAGGAGGGTAGTGTAGCAGTCTCACCGATAGAGGTTGAGACGTACGAAGTATAGGATCATGGTGGAAGAGCGTGGTGCATCTATATCGTTTTGGCATTTTGGAATATAATAGATGCCCATTCGATCTTTCCATCATTAGATCACTTTTTGTATGTGTATAGCTACATGATGTTTTGTATACGTTGGTGTACTATATACTGTACAGTGTTGCTTTGTATATATTAAAGATGGAGTTTCTTCAGCTGACCCAAGGAAACATGTCGGTTAGCGAGTATGAACAAAAGTTTAATCAACTCTCGAGGTTCGCTGCGAGATTTGTCGAGGATGAGCAGTGGAGGGTTGAGAAATTTGAAGAAGGATTGAAGCCGGCTATCAGAGGGAAATTGGCAGCTCAACGATTTACCTCATTCTCAGAGATATTAGATAGAACACTCAGAGTAGAGCGAGTGCATGAAGAACTGGCACAGTCTAGTGCTGGCAAAGGCAAAGGGACAGTTGGGAAGCCCTGGATAAAGGAGAATAACCGGCAGTTTACTGGGAAAAGAAAGTTCGAGGACATGAAAAACCAAGGGTCTACAGGAAGATTGGGGCTTAAGTGCGAGAAATGTGGTCAGGGCCATTTGACCAAGGACTGTAGAGCGAAGGTTTGCTTCCAGTGCGGAAAGCCTGGACACTTCAAGAAGGATTGCCCTAAGGCTCAACCACTAGCGTTGGAAGGTGGAAAAGGAAGAGTGTTTGCAATTACCCAGGAAGAGGCACAGCAGACCGAAGGTGTCATCGAAGGTAAGCTTTTAGTATTTCAAGTACTTGCTTATGCTTTGATTGACACTGGTGCTACACATTCGTTTGTCTCTACTCGTTTTGCTAAACACATAAGTTACAAGCCTGATACACTCAAAAGCATGATGTCTGTATCTACACCATCAGGGAAAGTTCTGTGCACAAAAACAGTCTATGATAGGTGTCCCATACTTGTCAATAGTGTACGGATGTTAGTAGATCTGATCGTGTTAGACATGAAGGATTATGATGTTATCCTAGGGATGGATTGGTTGGCTAATTACCATGCAGTGGTAGATTGTAATGCCAAGAAAGTGATATTTCGAATTCTGGACATCCCAGAGTTCGAAATGCAGGGGATTATCCGAGGTCAAGCACCCAAGCTAATATCCGCAATTAAAGCATGTCACCTTCTAGACAAGGGGTGTACTGGGTATTTAGCTGCAGTGGTGGTCGATAAAGATGAAGATGACACTTTAGGGAATACCCTGGTGGTCAGAGAGTTTCGAGATGTGTTTCCTGATGAATTACCAGGACTCCCTCCTACTAGAGAAATCGATTTTACAATCGATGTTACTCCGGGTGTAGACTCGATATCTAAAACACCGTATCGGATGGCTCCGGCTGAGTTGCAAGAACTGAAGATTCAGTTGCAAGACCTATTAGATAAGGGCTTGATCCGTCCTAGTGTTTCACCATGGGGAGCGCTGGTGTTATTTGTCCGAAAGAAAAACGGGAGTCTGCGTCTGTGTATAGATTATCGTCTGCTGAATCAAGCGACGATCAAAAATAAGTATCCTCTCCCCAGGATCGATGATCTATTTGATCAGTTGCAAGGCGCCCAAGTGTTTTCAAAGATTGATTTACGGTTCGGCTATCACTAATTGAGGGTCAAAGAAGAAGATATTCAAAAGACAGCATTCCGAACTCGGTATGGTCACTACGAGTTCTTGGTGATGCCTTTTGGACTGAAAAATGCACCTGCGGCCTTTATGGAGTTGATGAATCGTCTTTTCAGGCCGTACTTAGATCAGTTTATTGTGGTATTTATTGATGATATCTTGGTGTACTCACCTAGTCATGAGAAGCACGCTGAGCACTTGAGGATTATGCTACAGACATTAAGAGATAATTAGCTGTATGCTAAGTTCTCCAAGTGCGAGTTTTGGATGGAAGAAGTAGCCTTTCTTGGACATATTGTGTCAAGAAATGGAATATCTGTTGATCCTTCTAAGATTCAGGCAGTAACCGATTGGGCAAGGCCATCCACTGTTACTGAAGTTCGAAGTTTTCTGGGATTGGCTGGGTACTACCGCAGATTTGTAGAAGGTTTCTCGAAGATAGCAGCTCCATTAACGGAATTGACTAAGAAAGATGTGAAGTTCGAATGGACGGCATCTCGGGAGTGAAGCTTTCAAGAATTAAAGAAGAGATTAACAACCGCTCCAGTATTGATAACTCCCTCAGGATCTGGAGGATTTGAGGTGTATTGCGATGCTTCCAGTAAGGGACTCGGTTGTGTCTTAATGCAAAATAAAAAGGTCATTGCTTATGGTTCGAGACAACTCAAGATTCACGAACGGAATTATCCCACGCATGACCTGGAGTTAGTTGCGGTAGTATTCGCACTAAAAATTTGGAGACATTATCTTTATGGAGAGAAGTTGGTGATCTATAGTGATCACAAGAGTTTAAAGTATCTATTCTCCCAAAAGGAACTCAATATGCGACAGCGTAGATGGATGAAATTCTTGAAGGATTATGATTATGTAATCCAGTATCATCCTGGTAAGGGTAACGTGGTTGCTGATGCCCTGAGTAGAAAGACAGTTGGATCTGTAGTATATATGAGGGCCGAGCGATGGAAGATGATCGAAGAATTTAAGAGTTGGAATCTGAGTCTAGGAGTCCAGGGTAATAGTGCCAAGTTGGCTAGTATTCAAGCCAAGCCAGTGTTATTACAAAAGATTCAAGAAGCAGAGTTGGAAGATCAGGAGATCAAAGTTATCAGAGATAAGATTCTTCAAGGAAAAATGGGTGATTTTGAAGAATCTGAAGATGGAATACTTCGATTCAAAGGTCGAATCTGTGTGCCTAGAAATCCTGAGTTGAAGAATGAACTGCTCAATGAGGTACATCGATCTCGTTTTGCGGTGCACCCCGGAAGTACAAAGATGTATCAGGATATGAAGAATAACTACTGGTGGAACTGCATGAAGAGAGAAATTGCAGAGTATGTATCTCGATGCCTTGTTTGTCAGCAAGTCAAGGCAGAACATCAGAAACCACCTGGATTGTTAAATTCATTGCCTATTCCCGAGTGGAAATGGGAGCACATTACGATGGATTTTGTGGTGGGGTTACCAAAAACAAGGAGTGGTCATGATGCCGTTTGGGTGATAGTTGATCGATTGACGAAGTCGGCTCACTTTGTTGCTATAAAGGATACCATAACCTTGGAAAATTTATCAAAGTTGTACATCAAGGAGATTGTGAAGCTGCATGGTGTGCCGGTATCTATTGTGTCAGATCGCGATCCGCGATTTACTTCCCGATTCTGGAGGAGCTTGCAAGAAGCTTTAGGTACGCAGCTAAACATGAGTACAGCTTATCATCCGTAAACCGATGGACAGTCTGAGCCCACAATACAAACTCTAGAAGATATGATGCGCACTTGCAGTTTGGACTTTCAAGGAAACTGGGATGATCACTTGCCATTGATCGAGTTTGCATATAATAACAGTTATCAGGCAAGTATTCAAATGGCTCCTTACGAGGCCTTGTATGGCAGGAGTTGTCGGTCACCAGTATGTTGGACTGAAGTTGATTCGATCGAGGTTATTATCTGCACAAAGTCGACAGAAAAGCTATGCAGATGGAAAGCGCCGGGACTTAGAGTTTCAAGTCGGCGACCATGTCTTCTTGAAAATCTCTCCATCAAAAGGTATTGTACGATTCGGAAAGTGGGGAAAGTTAAGTCCGCGATTCATTGGACCTTTTGAGATTTTGGCTAAAGTAGGAGGTGTAGCCTACCGTTTGGCGTTACCACCAGAGCTGGCAAGGGTTCACAATGTATTCCACATATCCATGTTGAGAAAATATGTACATGATCCCTCGCACGTGGTACGATATGAACCAATTCAAGTCAGAGAGGACTTAACTTTTGAAGAAAAGCCAGTGATAATTTTGTTCCGCAAGGAACAGGTGTTACGAAACAAAACGATTAAGCTAGTTAAAGTTTTATGGGAACACCATAGCATAGAGGAAGCCACATGGGAACTTGAAGATGTCATTAGAAGCAATCATCCTCAGTTATTTGATGACTAGTGTATATATAAATTTCGAGGACGAAATTTTTGTAAGGAGGGGAGATTGTAACGACCCGGAATTTTAATATAATAAAATTATGTGTTTATGGGTCCTTAATGAAGGTTAATTAGTTAATTATTTGTTAAATTAATAAGAAGGGGATTTTGCTCAGGGTTGAAGTGCACCGAGGAAATCTCAGTATCATTTGGCAAAAATTCACACACAGTGTGCCGGTCGACTGCCGGGACACACCCCTACCGTATCGGTTCCGTCAAGTATCATTTCGCGGGACCGCGGGGCCATTATATGTGATAAAATTGAGAAAAACGGGAAATTTCCATATTTCTAGAAATTAAGTGGGACCCAATATCTGTTGGAGATCCTAATAGAAATCCATGCGGTTAGCACTAATGCGTGTCGGTCGGCCGTGGGGACTAATGTCTATCGTCACGGCAGTTAGTTATCTCAAACGAAGAAATGGCGGCCTGTTTTGTGTTCGAAATCAGGAAATTAGTGGGTTTTGAAATTTTCTTCCGGACTAAAGTGTAGCTGTCAAAACTCAGTATTTTTCCCCAAAATTTTTACAGTAGGTGTCGGACTGCCCCAAGTTCGGTCACTTAAAGTTTCGTCAAAATCGGATGTCTTTAAGTAGGACCACGGAGGCCGTATACATAAGAGAAAAAAAAAAAAAGTCAAATGGGTCAACCGTTGACTTGGTCAATGGGACCATTAATTATGGTCATGTGCTATGCACATGACCTTATCTATATATAAGGGAGGCCAGCCTTCCCATTACTTACGTTCTGTGAACAGTGGGAAAATTCTGCTACAGCATATTGTAGAGAGAGAAAGTGAGGAGAGAGAAAGGAAGAGAGAGAAAGAGGAGAGAGAAAGGAAGAGAGAGAAAGGGAAAGGGAGGTCTCCTTGAGGTTTTTCGACGTCCCCGACGCGTTGGCGGCATCTGATTTTCTCTCCGGTATCTCGTTTTGCGTGTAGAGAGAGAAAGAGAAAAAGTTGAGAGAGAAAGTTGCATGCGCTCTACCTTGGGGTTGATCATCCTTCCGAGCGCGTTGGCGGTGTCCGTTTCGACTCTAGTCGCCTCGAAACGCGTGAAGCAAGTAAAACCCCTCTCTTTTCTTCTCCTTTTTCCGCTTATTTTGCTATATTATTTCATGTGATGTATATGCATGTCTTTTGACGCGAATGAAAAAGGGTCGAAGACCCCTATATGATGTTGTGATTTTATGTGGTCCCTCAGGGAGCCCAGATCGGGTCCCGGGTAAATTGTATCGCCACCCTATGGTGACGAAAAGTTGTTTTGCATGTCTTGTAAGGCTATGGAGACATTCATTAGTCTGGAAACGCTCCCTAACGGGACGGTGTGTTACCGGAGTTGGTTCACGGGCGCGAGGCCCAAGTATTTCAGTTAATCAAGCGAGGCTTGGGTTAACTGGGGTTAACCTGTGGCTAGAAAATCTAACCATGGTTCAGTATAGTCCGTGGTTCCTCTTTGACTAGGTCAGGAGAGACGGTGCCCAGTAAGGCCCGGGGTTCCTCCGTGACTGATAGTCGGGAGATGTCGGTCAGTTTGTCTAGGTCGTCCGTGGTGCCTCTTGGACTAGGTCAGGAGTGGCGGTGTCCTGTATGGCCCGTGGTTCCTCCGTGACTGGTAGTCAGGAGATGTCGGAGTCCTAGGGAGTTTAAAGTGGCTAAACATCAGATAGTGTATAGTCCGGGGTTCCTCTCTGGGTGGGTTAGAAGATGTCGGCACCGTGTCTATCGTGATCCCTTCTTGGTGGAACGTCAGGAGATGTCGGCATTGGTATAGATATCGGGGTTCCTCCGTAGACTAGCCAGAAGATGATGGTAGGCAGGTTGGTCGGGGTTCCTTCATAACTGATACCCAGGGCGATGGCGGCGAATACACGGTAGATGTGGCCAGTCAATTGAATGGAAAAATGTTCTTATTGGGTGAATGCCCATGTTGTGTGTGTAAGCTTCGGATACGAAGTGGTCTGAGTTGGTATACTCAAAGTTGGTGTATTTGTTTGAGTTAGTGGACTCATAGTTCGGTATGGAATCATCGGATTCCAGGTGAGTTGGGTTGGTATACCCAAGGTTTTGTCATGTTCGTGTGAAAGCCGGAACAGCGTGTGTGAGTCTAAATGACTCAATGTATTATGGTTATGATTTAGAGACTTTAAGCTAAACATTTGTGGGCTGTGGCCAATTAATAGAGTCTTAGGACTCGAAATGAAACATGATTGATGATCGAAACGATAATTTGGTAATATAATACATTCATAACTGAACCTCATAATTGGAAAATAATGTGAGGTCGGGAACCTCTGTTAGGGTGACGTAACCCTAAGTGACCTTGGGTCACAATTTATTATATATTGTTCTATTTTACTGTAACATGCAAATTGAACTGCTTATTATATCATTATTGATGTGTGTTATTATGTGGAAAATAGTTTAGAAGGATTGTGGTTTTATTGGGCTTCATAGCTCACTGACTTTTTGTGTCAGCAGATCTTGGAGCTGCTGACCAGTAAGTGGAAAGTCTATCTGGATATTTTGGAAGCTTGTACAAGTTGTACCTGGAGTGATAGAGACGCCTACTTTTGTAAAACAAACTTGATGTAAATAATACAGGTATATGGTTTGTATGATGATTATTGTGATGACAGGTGTTATTTGCTTTTTGGAAGCATTTGATAAATGTTTAAATTTCCCGTATTTTCGCGGGTAAAGTCTTCCGCTTGCATGATTTGACGAACGGACACGCGTCTCGGAACTTGATTCCCTAGGCGCGGGTTCGGGGCGTCACAAACCCCCTTGACAATTTTAATGCTTTTCTTATGAGCCAGAGGTTAGCACCCTTAACCGGGGCTACCAACCTCCTTGACAGTTCCTTTCATTTCCTTTCTTATGAGCCAGAGGTTAGCACCCTTGACCGGGCTACCAACCTCCTTGACAGTTCCTTTCATTTCCTTTCCTTTCCTTTCTTATGAGCCAGAGGTTAGCACCCTTGACCGGGCTACCAACCTACTTGACAGTTCCTTTCATTTCCTTTCCTTTCATTTCTTATGAGCCAGAGGTTAGCACCCTTAACCGGGGCTACCAACCTCCTTGACAGTTCCTTTCTTGTGAGCCAGAGATTAGCACCCGCACAACCCTGGGCTACCAATCTCCTTGACATTTCCATTTACTGGTGAGAGTTCTTGTGAGATATTCTTGTGAGCAAGAGGTTAGCACCCGCACAACCCTGGGCTACCAACCTCCTTGACATTCCATGTACTTGTGAGCTTTCTTATGAGATATTCTTGTGAGCCAGAGGTTAGCACCCGCATTACCCTGGGCTACCAACCTCCTTGACATTCCCTTTACTTGTGAGCTTTCTTATTAGATATTCTTGTGAGCCAGAGGTTAGCACCCGCATTACCCTGGGCTACCAACCTCCTTGACATTCCCTTTACTTGTGAGCTTTCTTATGAGTTTCCTCTTCGTATAAACTTTCTTATCGTTCCTAACATCTTATTCTTATTTTGTGTTTAACTTCATGTAATTGTACTTGGGAATTCAATTCATGCACGCATGCGTGCTTGTGCATAACAATATGAAACATCGTAGAGACATGAAACTAAAACATCATATAGCACTTTATTAACATTTCTATAAACTTGTAAGAATTTAAGGAAACATGTAAAGCATTTTCTCATCATTGCCAACTTGGGGAAAAATCCCCAATCATAATTTCATAGCCTTGAGTTTAAATCTCATGCATGCATTTAATCCAACATCTAGTATTCAACGTTTCTATAGGCGTTTATTCATATTTTCATAGCCAACATTTATCAAGCACTTAGCATTTCAATGTTTATGTAGATATGTGAGGAGTTTAACTTGAACATATAAAGCATGCTAACCAAGTTCACCAAGTTGGGGAGAACCCCTAAATCATATTTGCATAGTCTTAATTTCTAAAGTCCATATATGCATTTTATCATACACCTTTCATTTGACATTCTTGTAGATTATTTTGTTCATGTTTTCCCCATTCAAACATTTCATCAAACATATAGTGTGCATCCATTATGTATACCTTTCCCTTCCACCATTTCCCATCCATCACAATCCACACATCATTACTTAAACATCTTATGCATTTTTGGAGAACTTTAGTTCCTTTCAAAATTTGAAATACAAAATTTAAGTATAATCACTTTTTAAGGGAAAATCTAGGTTATTACTAAGTTAACTAGGAATGGTGTACTAACCTTGAGGATTTACTCTTAATCTTAAGGAAAACCCCCCTTGCTTTGGAATCCTAAGCTTGAGGAAGAACACCACTTTGATTTGGAAGGATCCTTGCTTGATGAGGAAGATCCTTCCTTGAATAAGCTTCTCTTGATCTTCAATCCCAAGCCTTTCTTGCAAAATCCCCAAATCTCAAATCCCATTTTGGTAAATTTCTAGGTTGAAGAAGGAATCCTTGTGTAGAAATCCAACTTGTGGGAGCTTGATTGAAGCTCTTCTTCCACAATTCAAAACCCTCCTTTAAAAATACCCAAGATCTTCCCTCTTCCTCTTCTAAGAACTCCCTTAGGTTTAGGTTCACCCAAGACCCTCTAATTGATCTCCTATTTAAAGGCAAAGGGGTGAAACCCTAAAAATTTTCGCACAAAAATAGTTGATTTGCGCTCCTACGATCGTTCGTAGGCTTCCTACGATCGATCGTAGGTTGCCCAATAAGTTTCCCGCATTTCTGGGTCTTTACGATCGATCGTAGCAATTCTACGATCGTTCGTAGCGCCTCTACGATCGTTCGTAGGGTCCCTACGATCGATCGCAACTTTTGCAGAAAGTTTCAGCATTTTTGCGTTTTTGTAATTCGGCCATAACTTTTGACTCGCTTGTCCGATTTTGACGATTCAACTTGCGTTGGATTCGTCTTTCGAAGGAAAAAAACTTTCATGTTTTTTACAACCTACAATTATTCTTTTTCTTAGACCATTTTGCCCCTAAACCTGACTGATCCGAAATTGGGTTTCGTCAGTCCAGATTTTAAACCGACCCGACTTCAGAAATCGGTCTTTTAACCTAACACCAACTCAAAACCAAGACAATTGATCAACATGAACCCCGAAGAGGGTTCAATTACCTTTCCAAAAATCTAAGAATCGCTTGATTCCAACGAGCGGTGTGAACAGTAGGACTATTTAAAGTTAAGGGTATGCTAAGACATTCCCATTCTTGACACTTAGAACATTTCGAGTGTTTCACACTCTTTTCATTCGGTTCCAAAACCATACTCACACCTCATGACTCATTAATCCATAGGTTTTTAACACACCTAGGTGATCATGGGGCACACCCCAACATGCATGAGAGGCCCCGGTCTCTTTATGCCTCCTGTAACAGCACTATTCATGACACTATTCCCAGCCCAGGGAACTCGGTTCCGGGTTTCTTCATACATACTAAGGGTATCTTCATACCCCATCTACTTTGAATCCAACCCTTACTCCATTCTCATAACTGATGACCTTAGGTTCTTAAACCAAACCAAGGTAACCTATTGGGCACCACCCATATGCATGGGAGGCCCCGGCCGCCACAAATCCCTTGAATCGACATTATTCACTTGAACAGTGACCCAAATTTTCGGGGTTCTACAAAATCACTCTACCACGATCCTTCTCGGATCGATCTCCTTCAAAAAGGCTCCGGGATACTCCGGCCAAGGTATTCTATCCAGAACGGGTTGATGGTTTGATAAGAGTCAACACCTAGATGGACTCCTTCAAAGGACAAGTCTAAACAAGCTAAATTGGAACTTTGGGCTTGAAAACTTTAGGTTTAATGTACTAACAAAGGGGTTGAGAAAAAATATAATTCATATGTTTCATGACCTCTAGAGACACTTAAAAATACTCTCCACACACTCCCTAAGTTGTACCCCACGAAGTGGAAGGGTTCACAATATATAGAGACCCAAAAACAATGTTTAGAAGTTGCTAAAATAGGTTAAAAACCAAAGAGGAAAGCAAAGGAAATGTTTTAGCAGAACTCCCATAAGGGTCGACCCATGGAGATGGTTCGGTCGACCAAAGTTTACACTTCGGTTGACCGGATGATCCTCATGGATAGACCCATGTTTTTTCAACTCTCTGCCCAAATTCACTATACAAAACAGGGCCTATTCAGGGTCGACCCAGAGGCAAAAAACGATTTTAAAACTTCGTTTTCAGCTCTCCATCTCTTCACAAAAGTTGTATCTCTTTTTGACGCGGTCAAGTTGACATACTATAGAGTAGAATCTAAGCTACGGTTCGGGAGATATGCCTCTTGCAAGCAACCTTGATTTTTTGAAAAATTTCAGAATTTTAAAACAAGTTTTGCACTGTTTATCTCATCACCTAGGGTCTGTATGGTTAGACTACGACACTTACCACCTAAGGCATCATGTTAGGATTATTCTAAGTTAAATCCCACCTATGGTCACATGGTATCTAGGTCACTTACCAACCTATGAAGGAAATGATCAACCGAGTGGATCAACCGGTCTTCTTTGGTCTTCAACTTCACTTTGGCGTGGATGCTTGAAGGTAATGACACAAGACACACACCTAGACACCTAGACTCACTTGTTTTGACACCAGACTATATCAACCCAAAAAAAATGGACTTTGCAAAAGAAAATGTAGGGGCTGACGCTTTGAGTAGAAGACCTCTGGGGTTGTTGGCCCACATGTTTGTTCAGGAATGGAGGCTATTGGAAGATTTGGAAAATCTGGACATCAATGTCAATGCCTCCATCCACAGCCCAGTGTTGGCAAACATTACAGTTTGGCCATACATCATAGATCTGATCCAAGAGTTGCAGGCCTCGGATGCTGACTTGTTGGCTTACCAGAACAAGGAAGTTGCCAAGGGTAGTGAAGACTTCTCTCTTACTAGCCGAGGTGCTATTACATTCAGGGGAAGATTGTGTGTCCCAGCCAATGCGGGTTTTTGGTGAGAGATTATGGATGAAGCCCACCGTTCAAAGTACACAGTGCATCCTGGGGGTACGAAGATGTACCGGAACCTCAAAGGGTACTTTTGGTGGCGGAACATAAAGAGGGATGTTGCAGAGTATGTATCCCGGTGCTTGGTGTGCCAACAGGTAAAGGCAGAGCACTTAAGACTGGCGAGTCTGTTACAGTCCCTCCTTATTCCCGAGTGGAAATAGGAGCACATCTCCATGGACTTCACTGTTGGTTTGCCAAAAAGGGTAAGGAACTCTGATGCAATTTGGGTGGTAGTAGACCATTTGACGAAGTCTGTGCATTTCTTACCCTACCAGACTACTTTCCAGTCGAGCCAGTTGGCCGCACTGTATATCAAGGAAGTGGTATGATTACAACGGGTGCCAGTCAATATTGTGTCAGATCGGGATCTAAGATTCACATCCAGGTTCTGGAGGAGTTTTCAGGAAGCTATAGGTTCCTGACTTGATTTCGGCACTGCCTTTCATCTACAAATGGATGGACAAATCGAGAGGGTGAACCAAATCATCGAAGACATGCTTCGGGCATGTATGTTAGATTTCAAGGGCTACTGGAAAGAACACTTACCTTTGGTTGAATTTGTCTATAACAATAGCTACAAGGCGAGCATCCAAATGGCACCATTTGAGTCCTTGTATGGGAGAAGCTGCAGGTCTCCTCTCTACTGGGATGAGGTAGGAGAGAGAAAGGTGTTAGGTCCTGAGTTGATTGAACAAACTACGAACAAGATTATGATCATCCGGGATCGGTTGAAAGCCGCTCAAGATCGTCAAAAGAGCTATGCAAACACGTGCCGTAGGGACTTGGAATTCCAAGTTGGGGATCAAGTCTTTGTGAAAGTATCTCTTAGCAAAGGGATTATGAGATTTGGCAAAAGAGGCAAGCTTAGTCCTCGATATGTCTGGCCCTTTGAGATTATCACACGAGTTGGTGAAGTTGCTTACCGGGTAGCTCTTCCACCTCACATGGTCGTAGTTCATAGCATTTTCTATATATCTATACTTTGGAAGTACATTGTGGACCCTTCGCATGTCATAAACTTGGAACCGTTTGAAATCTGAGATGATCTCACTTTAGTTGAAAAACCAGTTCACATATTGGATCGGAGAGATCAAGTCATTCGCAACAAGTCTATCCCGTTGGTTCTTGTGCAATGGCAACATCATGCCCGAGAAGAGGCAATATGGGAGCGCGAGGTCGAAGTCAAGGCAAAGTACCCGGAGTTTGAATGAGAGTTGCATGTGGCTTGTAATTTTGTTTTGGTTTTGTAATGCAAGTAGCATCCAAATTTCGAGGATGAAATTTTTATAAGGGGGGAAGGATGTAGAGCCCCAGAACTTTTTGTATATGCCTTGAAATGTGTGTCAAGGCATGATGGCTTGTAATTTTCAATTTCATGAAATGAGAATTGGAAACTTTCGAAAAAAGTTTCACGAATGCTATATTTAATTAAATAAATTTTTTAATAATGTCTATAAGCCTTGAAAGGGTCCTAGTCATGTTTAGAAGAGGTCAAAAGGGAAGTAGGATAAGTCCAAGTAGTAGGAATGGGTGAAAAATGGACTCAATATCGAACTTGCAGAGCAACCGATCGCTCGGTCTAAATTGGCGATCGATCGGTCCACAACCGATCGATCGGTAGCTATCGACTAGTGCACTTTTTTCAATGGGAAAAAATTTTAGAGAGCATGTTTTTGACCGATCGCTCGGTCAAAACACCAGTGGCTCGGTAGACGACCGATCGCTTGGTATTAACCACCGATCGATCGGTATATCGCATTTTACAGAATTTCATTAAGGGCTTTTTTATCATGTGGGCATTTCACCCTTGCCTATTAAGGCTTGCCCGAGTCTTGGGGATCTCATTCACCACATTTAAGGTATTTGAGAGAAAGAGAGAGAGGCAAAAAAGGATTCTAACCTAGGGCATCCTCTTGAGCAAATCAAGGGTTTTGAGAACCCACAATCATCCTCAAGGCTTGGATTCTTCAAATCCAACTTCAAGCAAATGAGGAGTACGTTCTCCAAGCTAGGGTAGCGACTCCACACATGTGTTGGAGGGTTTTCTTCGCTTCTTCAAGGTCGGTACCTTATGCTACCCTCCTAGTTCATATCCTCCATTTTTCTCCCATTCTTTATGGTTTTTCCGAAAGTATGAACCTAATAGTAGACGAATGGTTCTGTGAGAATCGATGTTGGGCGAAGGATGCCATTTGTATGGGATGTGATGAATGAAATGGGAAGGGTATTGTACCAATAATAAACATACATGTATGTTGTGAATATAAACTGTCGCGACCCAAAACCCACCCACCCTAGGAGTTAGAGTGAACTTTGGACGACTAATCATGACTTGCTTGACAACCAACCTGCAAAACCTACAGAGCATATACAATAGAGGACATTATAGCGGCAAAATAACCATAAAGCACAGCGGAAGTCTAACCAAACCTCTATGTATATACGAATCCAAGTTTTCACAAAAGGAATCCAAAAGAAAGTGCGGACAGATCCGCCAAAATACATGAATGTATATCTCTCATCTCACCCACAGCTATTCACTCAGAATCTACAACCACCTAATGGTAACCCTCTACTGGAGGTTCCTCCAAAGGTTCCTCGACGTACTCCTCTTCCACCCATGGACCAGGAGCACAAACATCAAATGGAGCAGCAGCTCCCTCAGAACCTGCCGACATAAAAAGTACGGCTGAGCATGGAATACTCAGCGGGTACTAAGCACTAACCAACAGTCATAGCATACGGATAGCATACATAAAGAAGGAAACAATTCATATCATACAAGGAAGTAAAGCAATTTATAATCATGCTTGTATTTCGTAGAAAACCGATAAAACCTCTTGAACACATCGTGCACTTGACTTGGCTTGAAATATCTTTTCGTACTTGAAAGCTTGTCTTGTCTATCTTGCTTAATTCTTGTATGTCGTGTCGTACGTGTCATGTCATACATGTCATGCGTGCTTGCTTGTGATCATGTAACTTGTGAGATACACTTGTGAGATATCCTTGTGAGATACGCTTGAGAGATGCCTTGAGAGGGAAGGGAGACCCTTCTTTATGCAATGCACTTGCGAGGGAAGGGAGACCCTTCTTCATGATATGTATGTACTTGCGAGGGAAGGGACGCCCTTCTTCATGATATGCACTTGTGAGTGAGGGGAGACCCCTCGTGGGATGTTGTTTCTTGTTTTCTTGTGAAAAGCGAGGTAAAACATATCGTAGGATATGTCCCACCTCTAACCATGTTCTTGAAAACCTCGATAAATCATGTCATGCATGCCGTGCTCGTGGGAACCGTGTACATACTTGCATTTAAATTTAAATATGACATTTGGGAAATTTCACAACACGTATAACATCAATGATTGAGCAATGTAATATTCAAATCATTTAGGGAAAGCAAGAAAACACACTATCATAGGCCCTAGCAATATTCATAATTTATTAGGCATGCATTTCCTAATTTACAACTCATTTTATTCACCTTGGCATTTCATCAAACATGGTGTGTTCATCATTCATTATTCATTTAAACCTAAATCATGCTTTTCTAGGTGGGTTATGCTCACATCACACTTGTATGTTCATTATTAGTACCATGCCCTTTCCCATTCATTCATCACATCATCCACACGGCATCCATTCGCCCATTCCATCTCCATTCACCATTCACAACCATCCATCTCATAGCACATGTGTAAATGAAAGAAAATCAAAAGAAATAAAGGGAAAAGAGGAACTATAACTAGGGGGGTAGTAAGAAGTACCGACCTTGATCAAGTGAGGAAGAAATCCCCTTTCCAAAATGACTGTGTAGCTGCTGCCCTAGCTTGGAGAATGCTCTCCACAAGTGCTTGAGCCGAGATCTTGGAGAAGAGCCGAGCTTGAAGTGATCTAGGGTCTCAAACCCCTTTGATTTCTCTTCCAAAGACAAGCCCTAGGTTGGAATCGCCTTCTCCCCTTTCTCCTATTCTCTCAAACTCTCTAAGTGTTGAATGATGCCCTAAAGGCTCGGGTTAGACTCTTAAGGTAAGAGTGAACCGACCAAATGACCATAATACCCTTACTGAAATTTCTGTAAAAACACGAGTGCCGAACACGTTGTGCTGTGAATAGTACCAAACACGTTGTGCTGTGAACAGTGCCGAACACGTTGTGCTGTGAACAATGCTGAACACGTTGTGCTGTGAACAGTGCTGAACACGTTGTGCTGTGAATAGTGCTGAACACGTTGTCCGTTATGCTGTGCATAGTGCTGAGCTCGTTGTCCATTGTCTTATGTACAACGTGCCCGTCGTGAGCTGTACAACGTACCCGTTGTTACTGTACAACGTACCCGTTGTTGCTGTACAACGTACCCGTTGTTGCTGTACAACGTACCCGTTGTCTGTTGCACAACGGATGCACAACGTATACGTTATCAGAGCTAGAGCTACGTTATCGGAGTACGTCCTTAGTGCCTTCCGAGCTACGTCCTTAGTGCATAACCGAGCTACGATTGCCTGCAGGTCCAGACTGTGTTGGCCATATCTTTTGACTCATTCGTCCGATTTTGACGATTCAACTTGCGTTGGGTTCGTACTTCGAAAAGGAACATTTCTAACGTTTCAGAATTTCCAATTTCTTTCTTATTTATTAATTATACCTCTTTAAAGGCAAAATGGCAACGAAAGTGTCATGCATTAAATGTGAAAAGGTCCGGGGCTCTACATCCTCCCCCCCCTACAAAAATTTCATCCTCGAAATTTAGATGCTACTTGCATTGCAAACCAAAAAGAAAATTACCAGTCATATACAAACTTATACAAAAACTCATTCAAATAATTCTGGGTACTTCGCTTTGACTTCGGCTTCACGCTCCCACGTAGCTTCTTCTCTAGCATGGTGTTGCCATTGCACAAGAACCAAAGGGATTGTCTTGTTGCGAAGCACTTGATCTCTTCGATCCAAAATCTGAACTGGCTTTTCAATCAAGGTGAGGTCCTCTCGAATCTCCAACGGTTCCAAGCCTATGACATGCGAAGGATCCGCAATGTACTTCTGAAGCATAGACACATGGAAGACGTTGTGAACTACGGCCATGTGAGGTGGGAGAGCTACCCTGTAAGCAACCTCACCAACTCGTGTGATAATCTCAAAAGGCCCAACTTACCGAGGACTGAGCTTGCCTCGCTTTCCAAATCTTATGATCCCTTTGCTAGGAGATACTTTCACAAAAACTTGATCTCCTACTTGAAATTCCATGTCCCTACGGCGCGTGTCCGCATAACTTTTCTGGCGATCGTGAGCGGCTTTCAATCGATCCCGAATGATCTTAACTGTGCCTGCAGTTTGCTCAATCAACTCCGGACCAAGTACTTTCCTTTCTCCTACCTCATCCCAATGGAGAGGAGACCTACAACTTCGCCCATACAAGGCCTCAAATGGTGCCATTTGGATACTCGCCTGATAGCTGTTATTATAGGCGAATTCAACCAAAGGCAAGTGCTCTTCCCAACTGCCTCTGAAATCCAACATACAAGCCCGAAGCATGTCTTCAATGACTTGGTTCACTCTCTCGGTTTATCCATCCGTCTGTGGATGAAAAGCGGTGCTAAAATCAAGTCGGGAACCCATAGCCTCCTGGAAGCTTTTCCAGAATCGTGATGTGAATCTTGGATCCCGATCTGACACAATACTAACGGGCACTCCGTGCAACCTCACCACTTCCTTGATGTACAAAGCGGCTAACTGACTAGAGTTGAAAGTAGTTCGGTAAGGTAAGAAGTGAGCGGACTTCGTCAAACGATCCACTACTACCCATATTGCATCTGAGCCCCTTGCCGTCTTTGGCAAGCCAACTATGAAATCCATGGATATGTTCTCCCATTTCCACTCAGGAATCGGAAGGGACTGCAATAGACCTGCGGGCCGCATGTGTTCTGCTTTTACTTGTTGACACACCAAGCACCGTGCTACATATTCCGCAACCTCTCTCTTCATATTTCGCCACCAAAAGTGACTCTTGAGGTTCCGGTACATCTTTGTACCCCCTGGATGCACTGTGTACTTTGAACGGTGTGCTTCATCCAAAATCTCTCTTCGAAGATCTGCATTGGCTGGGACGCACAGCCTTCCCTTGAACGTGATAGCACCCCGACTAGTGAGAGAAAAGTCTTCACTGCCCTTGGTAACTTCCTTGTCCCGGAAAGCCAACAATTCTGCATCCGTGGCTTGGTATTCTTGGATCAAATCTATAATGTATGGCCGAACCGTGACATTTGCCAAGATAGGACTACGAACAGAGTCATTCACACTAATGTCCAGATTTGCTAAATCTTCTAATAGCTTCCATTCTTGAACCAACATGTGTGCTAACAACCCCTGAGGTCTTCTACTCAAAGCATCAGCCACTACATTTGCTTTACCCGGGTGGTATTGAATGGTACAATCATAGTCCTTCAGAAATTCCATCCAACGCCGTTGCCTTAGATTCAATTCCTTTTGGGAAAAGAGATACTTGAGACTCTTGTGATCGGTAAACACATAGAATTCCACCCCGTATAAGTAATGTCGCCAGATCTTGAGTGCAAACACGACTGCGGCAAGCTCTAAGTCGTGCGTGGGGTAATTCTTCTCATGCTCCTTCAATTGCCTCGATGCATAGGCAATGACTTTCTTGTGCTGCATGAGTACACACCCAAGTCCAACGTGTGAGGCATCACTATACACCTCATACCCATAAGGTCCAGATGGCACAGTAAGGACAGGGGCTGTAGTAAGCCTCTTCTTCAGTTTCGTGAAACTGATCTCGCACTTATCACTCCATACAAACTTGGCGTTCTTCCTTGTCAGGTAAGTGAGCGGTGCTGCAAGGCTAGAGAAACCCTCTACGAATCTCCTGTAGTAGCCTGCCAACCCAAGAAAGCTGCGTATCTCCGTGACACTCTTGGGCCTCGCCCAACTCACGACTGGCTCTATCTTCTTTGGATCTACCGCGATACCTTCTGCAGAAACAACGTGGCCTAGGAATGCCACCTCTTCCAACCAAAACTCACACTTGCTAAGTTTGGCGTATAGCTTGTGCTCTCTTAGCATTTCCACAGCAAGGCATAGGTCGCGTGTGTGATCTTCTCGTGTCTGGGAATAGACCAAAATGTCATCAACAAATACAATCACGCACCTATCAAGATATGGCCGGAACACCCGGTTCATCAAATCCATAAAGGCTACCGGCGCGTTCGTGAGTCCAAAAGGCATCACCAAGAACTCGTAGTGTCTATACCGAGTCCTGAAAGCAGTTTTGGGAACATCTTCCACCTTAATCTTCAACTGGTGATAACCCGATCGAAGGTCTATCTTCGAGAAAAATCTCGCTCCCTTCAACTGATCGAACAAGTCATCAATCCTAGGCAAGGGATACCTATTCTTTATAGTGACTTTGTTCAATTGCCTGTAATCGACGCACAGCCGCATCGAGCCATCTTTCTTCTTAACAAACAACACCGGGGCACCCCACGGTGAGACACTTGGTCGAATGAAACCAAGACCTTGAAATTCTTCCAACTGGGTCTTTAACTCTTTGAGTTCAATAGGGGCCATTCTATACGGAGCCCTGAAAACAGGAGCTGTGCCTGGTGCAAGCTCGATCACAAACTCAATCTCCCTATCTGGAGGCAATCCTGGCAACTCCTCTGGAAATACATCCAGGAACTCACTCACAACCGGAATAGTCGATGAGTCCTTTGCCTCGGGGTTAGCTAAGCTCAATGTCGTAAAACGAGCAATATATCTACTTTTCAACCCACGAAAGTGGAATGGTTTTCCTTCTACTGGCTTGAAGAGTATCATTTTCTCAAAGCAAGCTACATGCCCATGATGTGCTGCTAACTAATCCATTCCCAATATAACATCAAAGTCTTGGAATCCAAGGACGATGAGATCAACCGCCAACTCGTGGCTTCCAACTTGGACCACACTATTTTTATACACTTTATCTGCCAATACTGTTTTGCCGAGAGGAGTCGAAATGGCTAACTCCGGTTCTAGCTGACTTGGCTCTACAGAAAAACCTTCTGAAAAACTCGGCGAGGCAAATGAATGAGTAGACCCGGTATCAATCAACACTCGAGCCAAATACTCATTGACTAGTAGGGTTCCTGAAATTTTTACTAGCGGAGTTAATCCATGCATCAACAGTGTATACATGTAGGTATATATACATATATAACATGCCAAGTACGTACACAATCAATTAATACTTAACAGTTTAATTTACGGATAATTAAATAAGCTACAACTGCGTACCTTGCACTACATCGTCAGATGCAAGTGCATCACCCTCTGTTAAGGCAAAAACTCGCTCCTGGTTCGCCTGGCGAGACTGAGGTGTAGACCGGGTAGTCTGAGATGACGCCTGATATGATCCTGCTGGGCGTGCTGGTGGCCTAATCCCCTGAGACTGGCCTGGTAAATGCCGACTGGGGCAATCCCTGATCATATGGCCCTGGCAACCACAATGAAAACATCCACCCGATGTTCTTCGGCAATCTCCTGCCGGGTGCCTTCGGTCGCATGAAGTGCAGACCTCGTGTGTATAAGTCGGAGGTGGAGCATACCTCATCGTCTGAGGTGCAACAGGCCATGGGGCCGGAAGAGCCTGAGGTCGCGGTGCCTGAGGCACATACTGCCGTGGAGCTGGAGGCGCATAAGATGGCCCCATCGGTGGTGCTGGCCACGCATACTGATAAGGGCCGGTACGAGCCCGCCGCTCTAGAGGTGCTGAACTACTGGATTGGCCTCTCGTCAATTCCCTCTTCTTGGACACCGCCTCAGAGTTGGTCTCAACCAACAAGGCTTTATCCACCACTTCAGCGTAAGTGGCGTGCCTAAAGACCGACACTTTCTCCATGATGACATCCTTGAGCCCTTGCTCAAACCTCCTCGCCTTCATTGCCTCGGTGACAATCATGTGTGTCGCGAAGCGTGATAGCTCCGAGAACTTGGCCTCATAAGCGGCCACAGACATCGAACCTTGCTCAAGGTTGATGAATTCTCTCTCTTTCTTTTCCCGTGCTCCAATCGGAAAATACTTCTTGTAAAAAGTATCTTTGAACTCCTCCCAAGTCCAAGGTTGACCCTGCATGGTCAAATCTCGCGTCCTCAATGCGGACAACCACCAATGGTGGGCTTCACCTTCTAGCATGAAAACTGCCCATGCTACTCTATCCTCCTCTGTAGGCGAGAGGACCGCAAAGATCTTCTCCATCTGGAGGATCCATGCCTCCACAGCAAGAGGGTCCACACTCCCATGGAAGGGTGGAGGCCTCAATCTCCTGAATGCCTCAACTCCAGCGGTACGATGTACTGGAGCTGCGGGCGGTGGAGTAGGTGCCGCCGCTGATGGTATAGCCTGCCGAGCCGCCAGTATGGCGAGTGTCTCAGCAATAGAGCCTAAGACCTGAGAGAGGTCCGGCTGCTCATCCTCATCCCGTGAAGAAGAGGAAGCTCTGGTATGTGGTCCAGGACCCCGTGTGTTCCGTCTCATGACTAAAGTCCTGAGAAGAATAACACCACATGAGTCTAACTTGAAACCACAGTTTATTTCAATGCCATTTCACAATAATTCAATTTGTATTAGTTGTATAATACTAATACACATCACATCAAGTCATCAGAGTATTCATCACATTATACTTATACTTTAGTGTTCTAGCGTACATAGAACCCGTACTTGGTTAAAGCAACCATTTTAGACTAAGACTAAAGTTTAGTGTTACACTTGGAACCAGACTCGTTCCCGACTCACTTCCTTCCTAACTTGTTTCCTAACATATGCTCTTGTCAAGTCGTGGTATAAGATTCTCAATGACCCTAGAGACTTAAAGCCTAAGCTCTGATACCACTTCTGTCGCGACCCAAAACCCACCCTAGGAGTTAGAGTGAACTTTGGACGACTAATCATGACTTGCTTGACAACCAACCTGCAAAACCTACAGAGCATATACAATAGAGGACATTATAGCGGAAACATAACCATAAAGCACAGTGGAAGTCTAACCAAACCTCTATATATATACGAATCCAAGTTTTCACAAAAGGAATCCAAAAGAAAGTGCGGACAGACCCACCAAAATACATGAATGTATATCTCTCATCTCACCCACAGCTATTCACTCAGAATCTACAACCACCTAATGGTAACCCTCTACTGGAGGTTCCTCCAAAGGTTCCTCGACGTACTCCTCTTCCACCCATGGACCAGGAGCACAAACATCAAATGGAGCAGCAGCTCCCTCAGAACCTGCCGACATAAAAAGTACGGCTGAGCATGGAATACTCAGCGGGTACTAAGCACTAACCAACAGTCATAGCATACGGATAGCATACATAAAGCAGGAAACAATTCATATCATACAAGGAAGTAAAGCAATTTATAATCATGCTTGTATTTCGTAGAAAACCGATAAAACCTCTTGAAAACATCGTGCACTTGACTTGGCTTGAAATATCTTTTCGTACTTGAAAGCTTGTCTTGTCTATCTTGCTTAATTCTTGTATGTCGTGTCGTACGTGTCATGTCATGCATGTCATGCGTGCTTGCTTGTGATCATGTAACTTGTGAGATACACTTGTGAGATATCCTTGTGAGATGCGCTTGAGAGATGCCTTGAGAGGGAAGGGAGACCCTTCTTTATGCAATGCACTTGCGAGGGAAGGGAGACCCTTCTTCATGATATGTATGTACTTGCGAGGGAAGGGAGGCCCTTCTTCATGATATGCACTTGTGAGTGAGGGGAGACCCCTCGTGGGATGTTGTTTCTTGTTTTCTTGTGAAAAGCGAGGTAAAACATATCGTAGGATATGTCCCACCTCTAACCATGTTCTTGAAAACTTCGATAAATCATGTCATGCATGCCGTGCTCGTGGGAACCGTGTACATACTTGCATTTAAATTTAAATATGACATTTGGGAAATTTCACAACACGTATAACATCAATGATTGAGCAATGTAATATTCATATCATTTAGGGAAAGCAAGAAAACACACTATCATAGGCCCTAGCAATATTCATAATTTATTAGGCATGCATTTCCTAATTTACAACTCATTTTATTCACCTTGGCATTTCATCAAACATGGTGTGTTCATCATTCATTATTCATTTAAACCTAAATCATGCTTTTCTAGGTGGGTTATGCTCACATCACACTTGTATGTTCATTATTAGTACCATGCCTTTTCCCATTCATTCATCACATCATCCACACGGCATCCATTCGCCCATTCCATCTCCATTCACCATTCACAACCATCCATCTCATAGCACATGTGTAAATGAAAGAAAATCAAAAGAAATAAAGGGAAAAGAGGAACTATAACTAGGAGGGTAGTAAGAAGTACCGACCTTGATCAAGTGAGGAAGAAATCCCCTTTCCAAAACGACTGTGTAGCTGCTGCCCTAGCTTGGAGAACGCTCTCCACAAGTGCTTGAGCCGAGATCTTGGAGAAGAGCCGAGCTTGAAGTGATCTAGGGTCTCAAACCCCTTTGATTTCTCTTCCAAAGACAAGCCCTAGGTTGGAATTGCCTTCTCCCCTTTCTCCTATTCTCTCAAACTCTCTAAGTGTTGAATGATGCCCTAAAGGCTCGGGTTAGACTCTTAAGGTAAGAGTGAACCGACCAAATGACCATAATACCCTTACTGAAATTTCTGTAAAAACACGAGTGCCGAACACGTTGTGCTGTGAATAGTGCCAAACACGTTGTGCTGTGAACAGTGCCGAACACGTTGTGCTGTGAACAATGCTGAACACGTTGTGCTGTGAACAGTGCTGAACACGTTGTGCTGTGAACAGTGCTGAACACGTTGTCCGTTGTATTGTGCATAGTGCTGAGCTCGTTGTCCGTTGTCTTATGTACAACGTGCCCGTCGTGAGCTGTACAACGTACCCGTTGTTGCTGTACAACGTACCCGTTGTTGCTGTACAACGTACCCGTTGTCTGTTGCACAACGGATGCACAACGTATACGTTATTAGAGCTAGAGCTACGTTATCGGAGTACGTCCTTAGTGCATAACCGAGCTACGTCCTTAGTGCCTTCCGAGCTACGTCCTTAGTTCATAACCGAGCTACGATTGCCTGCAGGTTCAGACTGTTTTGGCCATATCTTTTGACTAGTTCGTCCGATTTTGACGATTCAACTTGCGTTGGGTTCGTACTTCGAAAATGAACATTTCTGACATTTCAGAATTTCTAATTTCTTCTTTATTTATTAATTATACCTCTTTAAAGGCAAAATGGCAACGAAAGTGTCATGCATTAAATGTGAAAAGGTCCGGGGCTCTACATAAACCCACCTAGAAAAGCAAGGTGTAGGCTTTAACAAATAATGTACACACCACATGTTTGATGAAATGCCAAGGTGAAGAAAATGAGTTGTAACTCAAGAAATGCATGCTTAAAAGCTTATGGGATTCCTAGGGTTTATGATAGTGTGATTAATTGCTTTCTCTAAATGTTATGAATAGCTACTTGTTCAAATTTGAAATCCCAAATATCATATTTAATTCCAAGTGAAAGCATGTACACGATTTCACGAGCACGGCATGCATGACACGGTTTATCGGCGTTTTCAAGAATAAGGTTTAGAAGTGGGACATACCTTACGATATATTTTACCTCGCTTTTGACAGGAACAAGAACAAGCATTACTCATGAGGGAGTTTACACTTCCCTCCCATCTCATTAAAAGAGGGGTCTCCCCTCACTCGCAAGTGCATATCATTAAAAGAAGGGTCTTCCTTCCCTCTGCATGTCATTGAAAGAAGGGTGTCTCTTCCCTCCCAAGTGCATCTCACAAGCGCATCTCACAAGTTACATGAGCATGTTTAAATTCCAAGAAAGCACGCATGACATGCATGACATGACACACTCGACAAGATCAAGCAAGATAGACATGACAAGTTTTCAAGCACGAAAAGAGTATTTTAAGTCAAGTCTAGTGCACGATGATTTCAAGAGATTTATCGTCTTTTATGTGATGCAAGTATGAATATAAATTACTTTACTCTCCTGTTATTATATAAATTGCTTCCTGTTTTATATATCGTTATTGTTATGCTGTGATTGTTGGTTAGCATTTGGTACACGCTGAGTATTCCATGCTCAGCCGTATGTTTATGTCGGTAGGTAATGAGGGAGCTACTACTCCATTTGACATTTGTGCTCCTAGCCCATGGGTGGAGGAAGAGTACGTTGAGGAACCTACGGAGGAGCCTCATATAGATGAGTACTATTATGTGGTAGATTCCGAGTGATTGTGGGTGAGCTTGAGAGACTATATTCTTGTATTCTGGCGGGCATGTCCGCACTTTCTGTCGCGACCCAAAACCCACCCTAGGAGTTAGAGTGAATCTTGGACGACTTAATCATGACTTACATGACTTGCTTGACGAACCAACCTGCAAAACTCTCAGAACATATACAATAGAGGATAACAGCGGAAGCATAACTATAAAACACATCGGAAGTCTAACAAACCTCTAAGTATATATACACATGGTCCAAGTTTAATACAAAAGAAAACAAAACAAAGAAAGTGCGGACATGCCCGCCAAAATACATGGATATAATCACTCATGCTCACCCACAGCTAAACCACTTAGAATCTAACACCACCTACTGATAACCCTCTACGGGAGGTTCCTCCAAAGGTTCCTCGACGTACTCCTCCTCCACCCAAGGGCTAGGAGCACAGACATCAAAAGGAGCAGCAGCTCCCTCAGAACCTGCCGACATAAGAAGTACGGCTGAGCATGGAATACTCAGCGGGTACTAAGCACTAACCAACAGTCATAGCATACATAAAGCAGGAAAAAATTCAAGCATATAAAGCAGGAATAATTCATATCATGACAATAAAGTAAAGGAGTATATAATCATGCTTGAATTCATAAAAGCCGATAAAACCCTTGAAAACACCGTGCACTTGACTTAACTGAAAATACCATTTCCGTGCTTGAAAAATTGTCATGTTTGTCTTATCTTATCGTATCATGCGTGTCATGCCATGTCATGCTTGCTTGGGAAAGTAAACTACTTGTGAGGGAAGGGAGACCCTTCTTCCTAGAATGATTATGCTTGTCATGCCATGTTTTGTCATGCTTGCTTGGAAAATAAACTACTTGTGAGGGAAGGGAGACCCTTCTTCCTAAATGCCCATGCTTGTCCTGCCATGCCATGTCATGCTTGTATCATGCTTGGGAAAGTAAACTACTTGTGAGGGAAGGGAGACCCTTCTTCCTAAATGCTCATGTCATGTCCTTTCACTTGTGAGATGTCCTTGTGAGATGCACTTGCGAGGGAAGGGAAACCCTTCTTATGATATGTATGTACTTGCGAGGGAAGGGAGACCCTTCTTATGAAAATGCATGATTGTCTTGTCCTTGCCAAAAGCGAGGTAAAACATATCGTCGGATATGCCCACCTCTAAATCCCATTCTTGAAAACCTCGGTAAATCATGTCATGTATGCGTGCTCGTGAGGTCGTGTGCATACTTGCATTTGGAATTAAATATGGCATTTGAGTAATTCATAACACATATCATCAATGATTTGGGCAATTTAATATTGATATCATTTTAGGGAAAGCGAACAATCACACTATCATGACCCTAGCAATTTCCATAAACCTTAAACATGCATTTTCTTAATTTATTATTTTATTTTATTCACCTTGGCATTTCATCAAACATGGTGCATTCATTATTTATTAAACCTACAACATGCTTTTCTAGGTGGGTTTTACTCACATCACATATGTATGTTTATTATGGGTACAATGCCCTCCCCGTTCATCCATCACATCAATACACACGGCATCCAATCGCCTACATTCATCTCCATTCACCATTCATCATTCACCATTCACAACCCATCTCATAATACATGAATATATAAAGGAACACAAAGAAAATAAAGGAAAAGAAGAACTATAACTAGGAGGGTAGCAAGAAGTACCGACCTTGATCAAGTGAGGAAGAAATCTCCCTTTCCAAAACAACCGTGAGTTGCTGCCCTAGCTTGGAACACGAGCTCCACACGAGCTTGAGCCGAGATCTTGAAGGAAAACGTGCTTGAGGATGATCTAGGGTCTCAAACCCCTTTGATTTCTCTTCAAAATGGAAACCCTAGGTTTAGGAACCCTTTCTCCTCTCTTCTAATCTCCCAAATCTTCTAAGTGTTGAGAATGAGCCCTAAAGGCTCGGGCAATCCTATATAAGAAAAGGTATAACACCCTTATGCCGAAAATGCCCTTAGTGAAAATTCTGCAAAAACGCGAGTACCGAGCGATCGGTGTTAATGACCGATCGATCGGTTGCCTACCGATCGATCGGTTTCATAACCGAGCGATTGGTTAAAATTTCACTCTCTGGAAAATTTCCCCATACAAAAATCTTGACCAGTCGATAGCCTCTGAGCGATCGGTTTTGGACCGATCGATCGCTCCATGGACCGAGCGATCGGTGGCCTGCAGGTCCAGATTGTTTTGGCCATAACTTTTGACTCGTTCGCCCGATTTTGACGATTCAACTTGCGTTGGGTTCGTACTTCGAAAAGGAACATTTCTGACATTTCGGAATTTCCAATTTCTTCCTTATTTATTAATTGCACTACTTTAAAGGAAAAATGGCTACGAAAGGGTCATGCATAGATGTCAAAAGTTCGGGGCTCTACATCCTCCCCCCCTTACAAAAAATTTCGTCCTCGAAATTTGGACGAGACATGCATTACAGAATCAAACAATATTACAAGCTACATATACAAAACCTATACAAAATTCATTCAAACAATTCCGGGTACTTCGCTTTGACTTCGGCTTCACGCTCCCATGTAGCTTCTTCCCGAGCATGGTGTTTCCATTGCACAAGAACCAAAGGGATTGTCTTGTTGCAAAGCACTTGATCTCTCCGATCCAATATGTGAATCGGCTTCTCAACCAACGTGAGATCTTCTCGAATTTCCAACGGTTCCAATTCTAGTACATGCGAAGGGTCCGCAATGTACTTCTGAAGCATAGACACGTGGAAAACGTTGTGAACCACGGCCATGTGAGGTGGAAGAGCTACTCGATAAGCAACTTTACCAACCCGCGTGATAATCTCAAATGGTCCAACATAGCGAGGACTAAGCTTGCCTCTTTTGCCGAATCTCATAATCCCTTTGCTAGGAGATACTTTCACAAAGACTCGATCCCCTACTTGAAATTCCAAGTCCCTGCGGCGCGTGTCTGCATAGCACTTTTGGCGATCTTGAGCGGCTTTCAACCGATCCCGGATGATCTTGACTATACTAGCAGTTTGCTCAATCAACTCCGGACCAAGTACTTTTCTTTCTCCTACCTCATCCCAGTAGAGAGGAGACCTGTAGCTTCGCCCATACAAAGCCTCGAACGGAGCCATTTGGATACTCGCCTGATAGCTATTGTTGTAGGCGAACTCCACCAAAGGCAAGTGCTCTTCCCAACTGCCTTTGAAATCCAGCATACAAGCCCGAAGCATATCTTCTATTACTTGGTTCACCCTCTCAGTTTGTCCATCCGTCTGTGGATGAAAAGCAGTGCTGAAATCAAGTCGGGAACCCATAGCTTCCTGAAAGCTTTTCCAGAATCGTGATGTGAATCTTGGATCCCGATCCGACACAATACTGACAGGCACTCCGTGCAACCTCACCACTTCCTTGATGTACAAAGCAGCTAACTGACTAGAGTTGAAAGTAGTTCGGTAAGGCAAGAAGTGAGCGGACTTCGTCAAACGATCCACTACTACCCATATCGCATCTAAACCCCTTGCCGTCTTTGGCAAGCCAACTATGAAATCCATGGATATGTTCTCCCATTTCCACTCGGGAATCGGAAGGGACTGTAATAGACCTGCGGGCCGCATGTGTTCTGCTTTCACCTGTTGGCACACCAAGCACCGTGCTACATATTCCGCAACCTCCCTCTTCATATTCCGCCACCAAAAGTGACTCTTGAGGTTCCGGTACATCTTCGTACCCCCTGGATGCACAGTGTACTTTGCCCGGTGGGCTTCATCCATAATCTCCCTCCGAAGATTTGCATTGGCTGGAACACACAGCCTTCCCTTGAATGTGATAGCACCTCGGCTAGTGAGAGAGAAGTCCTCACTACCCTTAGCAACTTCCTTGTCCCGATAAGCCAACAATTCAGCATCCGTGGCTTGGTATTCTTGGATCAAATCTATAATGTATGGCCGAACCGTGACATTTGCCAAGATAGGACTACGGACAGAGTCATTCACACTAATGTCCAGATTCGCCAAGTCTTCAAGTAGCTTCCATTCCTGCACTAACATGCATGCTAATAACCCCGGAGGTCTTCTACTCAAAGCATCAGCCACTACATTTGCTTTACCCGGGTGGTATTGAATGGTACAATCATAGTCTTTCAAAAATTCCATCCAACGTCGTTGCCTTAGATTCAGCTCCTTTTGGGAAAAGAGATACTTGAGACTCTTGTGATAAGTGAACACATAGAACTCCACCCCATAAAGGTAATGACGCCAAATCTTAAGTGCAAACACGACCGCCGCAAGCTCCAAGTCGTGCGTGGGATAATTCTTCTCATGCTCCTTCAACTGCCTTGATGCATAGGCAATGACTTTCTTGTGCTACATGAGTACACACCCAAGTCCAACGTGTGAGGCATCACTATACACCTCATACCCATAAGGTCCAGATGGCACAGTAAGGACCGGGGCTGTAGTAAGCCTCTTCTTCAGTTCCGTGAAACTGATCTCGCACTTGTCACTCCAAACAAACATCGCATTTTTCCTTGTCAGGTAAGTAAGCGGTGCTGCCAGGCTAGAGAAACCCTCTACAAATCTCCTGTAGTAGCCTGCCAACCCAAGGAAGCTGCGTATCTCCGTAACACTCTTGGGCCTTGCCCAACTCATTACTGCCTCAATCTTCTTCGGATCTACGGAGATGCCTTCCGCGGATACAACGTGGCCTAGAAATGCTACCTTTTCCAACCAAAACTCACACTTGCTAATTTTGGTGTATAGCTTGTGCTCTCTTAGCGTTTCTAAAGCAAGGCATAGGTCGCGTGTGTGATCTTCCCGTGTCTGGGAATAGACTAAAATGTCATCAACAAATACAATCACGCACCTATCAAGATATGGCCGGAACACCCGGTTCATCAAATCCATAAAGGCTGCCGGCGCGTTCGTGAGTCCAAAAGGCATCACCAAGAACTCGTAGTGTCCATACCGAGTCCTGAAAGCAGTTTTGGGAACATCTTCCTCCTTAATCTTCAACTGGTGATAACCCGATCGAAGATCTATCTTTGAGAAAAATCTCGCTCCTTTCAACTGATCGAACAAGTCGTCAATCCTAGGCAATGGATACCTATTCTTTATAGTGACTTTGTTCAATTGACGGTAATCAATGCACATCCGCATCGAGCCATCCTTCTTCTTAACAAATAACACCGGGGCACCCCACGGTGAGACACTTGGTCGAATGAAGCCAAGGCCTTGCAATTCCTCCAACTGAGTCTTCAACTCCTTGAGTTCAATAGGGGTCATCCTATATGGAGCTCTGAAAAACAGGAGCTGTGCCTGGTGCAAGCTCGATCATAAACTCAATCTCCCTGTCTGGAGGCAGTCCTGGCAACTCCTCTGGAAATACATCCCGGAACTCCCTCACAACCGGAATAGTTGATGAGTCTTTTGCCTCGGGGTTAGCTAAGCTCAACACCGCAAAGCGAGCAATAGATCTACTTTTCAACCCGCGAAAGTGGAATGGCTTTCCTCCTACTGGCTTGAAGAGTACCATTTTCTCAAAGCAAGCTACATGCCCATGATGTGCTGCTAACCAATCCATTCCCAATATAACATCGAAGTCCTGGAATCCAAGGACGATGAGATCAACCGCCAATTCGTGGCTTCCAACTTGGACCACACTATTTCTATACACTTTATCTGCCAATACTGTTTTGCCGAGAGGAGTCGAAATGGCTAACTCCGGTTCTAGCTGACTTGGCCCTGCAGAAAAACCTTCTGAAAAACTCGGCGAGACAAACGAATGAGTAGACCCGGTATCAATCAATACTCGAGCCAAATACTCATTGACTAGTAGGGTTCCTGAAATTTTAACTAGCGGAGTTAATCCATGCATCAACAGAGTATACACATAGGTATATATATATATCATACCAAGTATGTACACAAGGAATAAAACGCAACATATCAATCATGAATAACAAAATAATTCCAAACGCGTACCTTGCACCACATCATCAGATGCAAGTGCATCACCCTCTGTCAAAGCAAATACACGCCCCTGGTTCGCCTGGCGAGACTGAGGTGTAGATCGGGTAGTCTGAGATGACGCCTGATATGATCCTACTGGGCGTGTCGGGGGCCTACTACCCTGAGACTGGCCTGGTATATGCCGGCTAGGGCAATCCCTGATCATGTGGCCCTGGCGACCGCAATGATAACATCCACCAGATGCTCTTCGGCAATCTCCTGTCGGATGCCTTTTGCAGCATGAAGTGCAGACCTCATATGTGTAGGCTGGAGGGGCCGAAGGTGGTGTATACCTCGCTACCTGAGGTGTAACTGGCCGTGGGGCCGGAAGAGCCGGAGGTCGAGGTGCCTGTGGCACGTACTGCCGGGGTGTTGGAGGCGCATAAGTCGGCCTCATCTGTGGTGCTGGCCATGTATACTGATAAGGACCAGTCCGGGCCCGCCTCTCTAAAGGTACCGAACCACTAGATTGGCCTCTCGCCAATTCTCTCTTCTTGGACACGGTCTCTGAATTGGTCTCAACCAACAAGGCTTTATGCACTACTTCGGCGTAAGTGGCGTGCCTGAAGACCGACACTTTCTCCATGATGACATCCTTGAGCCCTTGCTCAAACCTCCTCGCCTTCATTGCCTCGGTGGCAATCATATGTGTCGCGAAGCGTGATAGCTCCGAGAACTTGGCCTCATAAGCGGCCACAGACATCGAACCTTGCTCAAGGTTGATGAATTCTCTCTCTTTCCTTTCCCGAGCTCCAACCGGGAAATACTTCTTATAGAACGTGTCCTTAAACTCCTCCCAAGTCCACGGTTGACCTTGCATGGTCAAGTCCCGTGTCCTCAATGCGGACAACCACCAATGGTGGGCTTCGCCCTCTAGCATAAAAACTGCCCATGCCACTTTCTCTTCCTCTGTAGGAGAGAGCACCGCAAATATCTTCTCAACCTGGAGGATCCAAGCCTCCGCAGTAAGAGGGTCCACACTCCCGTGGAAGGATGGAGGCCTCAATCTCCGGAATGCCTCAACTCCAGTTGTACGATGTACTGGAGCTCCAGGCGGTGGAGTAGGTGCCGCTGATGCCGGTATAGTTTGCCGAGCCGCCAGTATAGCAAGTGTCTCAGCAATAGAGCCTAAGACCTGAGAGAGGTCCGGCTGCTCATCCTCATCCCGTGAAGAAGAGGAAGCTCTGGTATGTGGTCCACAACCCCGTGTGTTCCGTCTCATGACTAAAGTCCTGAGAATAATAACACCACATGAGTCTAACTTGAAACCACAGTTTATTTCAATGTCATTTCACAATAATTCAATTGGTATTAGTTGTATAATACTAATATACATCACATCAAGTCATCAGAGTATTCATCACATTATACTTATACTTCAGTGTTCTAGCGTACCTAGGACCCGTACTTGGTTGAAACAACCATTTTGACTAAGACTAAAGTTTAGTCTTACACTTGGAACCAGACTCGCTCCCGACTTACTTCCTTCCTAACTTGTTTCCTAACATATGCTCTTGTCAAGCCGTGGTATAAGATTCTAAGTGACCCTAGAGACCTAAAGCCTAAGCTCTGATACCACTTTTGTCGCGACCCAAAACCCACCCTAGGAGTTAGAGTGAATCTTGGACGACTTAATCATGACTTACATGACTTGCTTGACGAACCAACCTGCAAAACTCACAGAACATATACAATAGAGGATAACAGCGGAAGCATAACTATAAAACACATCGGAAGTCTAACAAACCTCTAAGTATATATACACATGGTCCAAGTTTAATACAAAAGAAAACAAAACAAAGAAAGTGCGGACATGCCCGCCAAAATACATGGATATAATCACTCATGCTCACCCACAGCTAAACCACTTAGAATCTAACACCACCTACTGATAACCCTCTACGGGAGGTTCCTCCAAAGGTTCCTCGACGTACTCCTCGTCCACCCAAGGGCTAGGAGCACAGACATCAAAAGGAGCAGCAGCTCCCTCAGAACCTGCCGACATAAGAAGTACAGCTGAGCATGGAAAACTCAGCGGGTACTAAGCACTAACCAATAGTCATAGCATACATAAAGCAGGAAACAATTCAAGCATATAAAGCAGGAATAATTCATATCATGACAATAAAGTAAAGGAGTATATAATCATGCTTGAATTCATAAAAGCCGATAAAACCCTTGAAAACACCGTGCACTTGACTTGACTGAAAATACCATTTCCGTGCTTGAAAACTTGTCATGTTTGTCTTATCTTATCGTATCATGCGTGTCATGTGTGTCATGCCATGTCATGCTTGCTTGGGAAAGTAAACTACTTGTGAGGGAAGGGAGACCCTTCTTCCTAGAATGATTATGCTTGTCATGCCATGTTTTGTCATGCTTGCTTGGAAAATAAACTACTTGTGAGGGAAGGGAGACCCTTCTTCCTAAATGCCCATGCTTGTCCTGCCATGCCATGTCATGCTTGTATCATGCTTGGGAAAGTAAACTACTTGTGAGGGAAGGGAGACCCTTCTTCCTAAATGCTCATGTCATGTCCTTTCACTTGTGAGATGTCCTTGTGAGATGCACTTGCGAGGGAAGGGAAACCCTTCTTATGATATGTATGTACTTGCGAGGGAAGGGAGACCCTTCTTATGAAAATGCATGATTGTCTTGTCCTTGCCAAAAGCGAGGTAAAACATATCGTCGGATATGCCCACCTCTAAATCCCATTCTTGAAAACCTCGGTAAATCATGTCATGTATGCGTGCTCGTGAGGTCGTGTGCATACTTGCATTTGGAATTAAATATGGCATTTGAGTAATTCATAACACATATCATCAATGATTTGGGCAATTTAATATTGATATCATTTTAGGGAAAGCGAACAATCACACTATCATGACCCTAGCAATTTCCATAAACCTTAAACATGCATTTTCTTAATTTATTATTTTATTTTATTCACCTTGGCATTTCATCAAACATGGTGCATTCATTATTTATTAAATCTACAACATGCTTTTCTAGGTGGGTTTTACTCACATCACATATGTATGTTTATTATGGGTACAATGCCCTCCCCGTTCATCCATCACATCAATACACACGGCATCCAATCGCCTACATTCATCTCCATTCACCATTCATCATTCACCATTCACAACCCATCTCATAATACATGGATATATAAAGGAACACAAAGAAAATAAAGGAAAAGAAGAACTATAACTAGGAGGGTAGCAAGAAGTACCGACCTTGATCAAGTGAGGAAGAAATCCCCCTTTCCAAAACGACCGTGAGTTGCTGCCCTAGCTTGGAACACGAGCTCCACACGAGCTTGAGCCGAGATCTTGAAGGAAAACGTGCTTGAGGATGATCTAGGGTCTCAAACCCCTTTGATTTCTCTTCAAAATGGAAACCCTAGGTTTAGGAACCCTTTCTCCTCTCTTCTAATCTCCCAAATCTTCTAAGTGTTGAGAATGAGCCCTAAAGGCTCGGGCAATCCTATATAAGAAAAGGTATAACACCCTTATGCCGAAAATGCCCTTAGTGAAAATTCTGCAAAAACGCGAGTACCGAGCGATCGGTGTTAATGACCGATCGATCGGTTGCCTACCGATCGATCGGTTTCATAACCGAGCGATCGGTTAAAATTTCACTCTCTGGAAAATTTCCTCATACAAAAATATTGACCAGTCGATAGCCTCCGAGCGATCGGTTTTGGACCGATCGATCGCTCCATGGACCGAGCGATCGGTGGCCTGCAGGTCCAGATTGTTTTGGCCATAACGTTTGACTCGTTCGCCCGATTTTGACGATTCAACTTGCGTTGGGTTCGTACTTCGAAAAGGAACATTTCTGATGTTTCGGAATTTCCAATTTCTTCCTTATTTATTAATTGCACTACTTTAAAGGAAAAATGGCTACGAAAGGGTCATGCATAGATGTCAAAAGTTCGGGGCTCTACACTTTCTTTTGTGATTACAGTTTGTACAAATTTTTTCTTTTTTTAAAATAAATCCACTCAGAGGGAGTGGGGCGTTTGGCGGACCCCTACCGGTTTATTAATTTAAAAGAAATATGGGGGGACATAAACCTTACCCCTACACAGACTAGGGGAGGGGGGACAAATCCCTAACCCCTACAAAAGACTTAAACAAGACAGAACAAAAGCAACTAGGGGGGACATTAACCTTACCCCTACAAAAGACCATACAAAACTGAAATAAGTACAAGGGGGGGGACATAAAACCTTACCCCTACAGACTCAAGAAAACAAAAACCTACTTAAGTTCTAATGTGCTAGATATTCCCAATCCCTATTTGATCCATATGAATCAAGGATGTAATTTTTCCAGGGAGAATATCATGCATTTGGAAAATACCCGAATTCATTCTAACACATCCCATACGAGCCAACTCATCAGCAACTGTATTAGCTTCCCGATAGATGTGATGAATAGAGAAATTATCTGTCATGAGATTTTTGATTTGTTTGTTCCAATACCAGTTTTTCCAAAAACCTGTGGCTTTGCCATTCCACTCATCGACCATGCTCTTAGAGACCAATTAAATAATTACATTAGATAGATGAAGGCTCTTACAAAGTTTTAAAACATCTAAAAGAGTACAAGTTTCCGAAGTATAATTAGAGCAATTCCCATAGTGGGAAAAAAAACCAGCAATGAAGTTACCGTTATGGTCTCTAATAATACCCCCACCTCCCGCATTACCAGGGTTGCCTTTGGACGCCCCATCCACATTCAACTTGTATTTTGATCGAGGAGGATAAATCCATTTAATAATCACCACCCTGAATCTCATGTATATATATACTTAAAGGTTTGGTTAGTCTTCCGCTGTGCAATGTTAGTTAATGCTTCCACTATTATGTCCTCTTTGTATATGCTCCAGGTATTTTTCAGGTTGGTTTGTCAAGCAAGTCTTGTAAGTCATGTTAAGTCATCCAAGATTCACTCTAACTCCTAGAGTGGGTTTTGGGTTGCGACACGCACAACCCTGGGCTACCAACCTCCTTGACAATATACTTCACTTATGAAACTTTTCTTATAAGCAAGAGGTTAGCACCCGTAAAACCCTGGGCTACCAACCTCCTTGATAGTACACTTGCTTGTAAGAATTGATGCCCAGATAATGGACCCTAGAGTGGGGGTGAATAGGGTTTATGGCAAATTTTAAAATTATACTTTAAGTGTTAGTTGTGGACATTAAAATTTATCACAACAACTACAAAATAAAATCAGAGATAGTAAAAGAGAGAGGGGTAAAGATACCAGACACTTGAGATATTATCGGGGTTCAGCAACTTGCCCACGTCCCTACCTTTAAGCTTTCCCGCTTCAAGGATTTTCACACGATTCACTAATCGTACTCTTCTTTTCCGGCAGAGTGCAAGTCTTATGATCCCTTTTTAGGCTCAGGAAGAACCTATAGTAATCCTTTTAGCAGCCTAAAAAATAACCTCTTCAAGAGAGATTCTCTCTTGGATACAAGAAGACACTCTTCTTAACAGGGTGCAAGAATCCCTAATTCTTGACTTTCAATAAATACAAAAATTGGTGGATATGATGTAGAGCCCCAGACCTTTTCATGCTTAATACATGACACTTTCGTTGTCATTTTCCCTTTTTAAGAGGTATAATTAATAAATAAGGAAGAAATTGGAAATTTCAAAATGTCAAAAATGTTCCTTTTCGAAGTACGAACACAACGCAAGTTGAATCGTCAAAATCGGATGAACGAGTCAAAAGATATGGCCAAAACAGTCTGGACCTGTAGGAAATCGTAGCTCGGTTATGCACTGAGGACGTAGCTCGGAAGGCACTAAGGACGTGCTATGACGTCGTACTCTGATAACGTAGCACAGACAACGTACTCTGATAACATATATTGTGTGCATCCGTTGTACAGTTCACAACGGGCACGTTGTGCAGCTCACAACGGGTACGTTGTACAACTCACCACGGGCACGCTGTACATAAGACAACGGACAACGTGTTCAGCACTGTCCACAACGGAGAACATGTTCAGCACTGTCCACAACGGACAACGTGTTTGGCACTGTTCACAGTACCACGAGTTGGCACTATTCACAGCACCACGAGTTGGCACTATTCACAGCACCATGAGTTGGCACTGTTCACAGCACCACGAGTTGGCACTGTTCACCGCACAACGAGTGGGCACTATTCACGACACAATGTGTTCAGCACTATTCACGGTCCTCGCGTCATTGCAGAAATCCCAGTAAGGGTATTACGGTCTTTTGGTCAGTTCACTCTTACCTTAAGAGTTTAACCCGAGACTTTAGGGCATCATTCGACACTTAGAGAGTTTGAGAGAATAGGAGAAAGGGGAGAAGGCGATTCCAACCTAGGGTTTCCATTTTGGAGAGAAATCAAAGGGTTTTGAAACCCTAGATCAACCTCAAGCCCGTTTTCTTCAAGATTTCGGTTCAGGCATTCATGGAGCTCGCGATCCAAGCTAGGGCAGCAACTCACAGTCGTTTGGAAGAGGGATTTCTTCCTCATCTCTTCAAGGTCGGTACTTCTTGCTACCCTCCTAGTTATAGATCCTCTTTTCCCCTCATTTCTCTTTATTTTTCTTTCACTTACACATGTGCTATGAGATGGATGAATGGTGAATGGTGAATGGTAAATGGTGAATGGTGAATGGAGATGTAAGGGGCGATTGGATGCCAGTGGTTGTGTGGTGATGATTAAAATGGGGAAGGGCATTGTTCCAATAATGAACATACATGTATGATTGAGTAAAACCATCTAGAAAAGCATGTTGTAGGGTAAATCCATAATGAACACACCATGTTTGATGAAATGCCAAGGTGAATACAGTGAGCTGTAAATTAGGAAATGCATGCCTAATAAATTCTGAATATTGCTAGGGCCTATGATAGTGTGTTTCCTGCTTTCCCTAAATGCTATGAATATTGAATTGCTCAATCTTTGATGCTATATGTGTTGTGAAATTACCCAAATGTCATCTTTAAATTGGAATGCAAGTATGTACATGGTTTCCACGAGCACGGCATGCATGACATGATTTATCGAGGTTTTCAAGAACATGGTTAGAGGTGGGACATATCCTAAGATATGTTTTACCTCGCTTTTCACAAGAAGACAAGAACCCAACATTCCACGAGGGGTCTCCCCTCACTCACAAGTGCATATCATGAAGAAGGGCCTCCCTTCCCTCGCAAGTACATACATATCATAAAGAAGGGTCTCCCTTCCCTCGCAAGTGCATTGCATAAAGAAGGGTCTCCCTTCCCTCGCAAGGCATCTCACAAGTGCATCTCACAAGCATGCATGACATGACACGACATACAAGAATCAAGCAAGATAGGCAAGACAAGTTTTCAAGTACGAAAAGATATTTCAAGTCAAATCAAGTGCACGATGTTTTCAAGAGGATTTATCGGCTTTCTACGAATTACAAGCATGATTATAAACTGCTTTACTTCTTTGTATGATATGAATTGTTTCCGTTTGACATATATGAATTGCTCCTGATAATGTATTGCCATTTCTATGCTATAATTGTTGGTTAGTATTTAGTACCCGCTGAGTATTCCATGCTCAGCCGTACTTCTTATGGCAGCAGGTTCCGAGGGAGCTGCTGCTCCATTTGATGTTTGTGCTGTTGGTCCATGGGTGGAAGAGGAGTACGTCGAGGAGCCTTTGGAGGAATCTCCAGTAGAGGGTTACCAATAGGTGGTTGTAGATTCTGAGTGGATTAGCTGTGGGTGAGATGAGAGTCATATTTATGTATTTTGGCGGGCATGTCCGCACTTTCTTTTGGATTATTTTTGTATAAACTTGAATTGCTTATATATATACATAGAGGTTTGGTAGACTTCCACTATACCATGTTAGAGTATGTTTCCGCTGTTTTGCCCTCTATTGTATATGCTCTGTGGGTTTTGCAGGTTGGGTTGTCAAGCAAGTCATGTTTAGTCGTCCAAAGTTCACTCTAACTCCTAGGGTGGGTTTTGGGGCGCGACAGAAGTGGTATCAGAGCCTAGGCTTTAGGTCTCTAGGGTCACTTAGAATCTTATACCACGGCTTGACAAGAGCATATGTCAGGAAACAAGTTAGGAAGAGAGTAAGTCGGAAGAGAGTCTTGATCCAAGTGTAAGACTAAACTTTAGGCTTAGTCAAAATGGTTGTTTCAACCAAGTACGAGTCCTAGGTACGCTAGAACACTAAAGTATAAGTATAATGTGATGAATACTCTTATGACTTGATGTGATGTATATTAGTATTATACCACTAATACAAATTGAATTATTGTGAAACGACATTGAAGTAAATTGTGGTTTCAAGTGAGACTCATGTGGTGCTATTGTTCTCAGGACTTTAGTCATGAGGCGGGGCACACGGGGTCATGGACCACACACCAGAGCTTCATCTTCTTCTAGAGATGAGGATGAGCAGTCGGACCTCTCTCAGGTCTTAGGCTCTATTGCTGAGACACTCGCCATACTGGCGGCTAGGCAAGCTATACCATCATCGGCGGCACCTACTCCACCGCCCGCAGCTCTAGTACATCGTACAGCTGGAGTTGAGGCCTCCACCCTTCCATGGGAGTGTGGACCCTCTTGCTGCGGAGGCATGGATTCTCCAGATGGAGAAGATCTTTGCGGTCCTCTCACCTACAGAGGAGGATAGAGTAGCATGGGCAGCTTTCATGCTAGAGGGTGAAGCCCACCATTGGTGGTTGTCCACATTGAGGACGAGAGATTTGACCATGCAGGGTCTACCTTGGACTTGGGATGAGTTCAAGGATACTTTTTACAAGAAGTATTTTCCGATTGGAGCACGGGAAAAGAAAGAGAGAGAATTCATCAACCTTGAGCAAGGTTTGATGTCGGTGGCACAATACGAGGCCAAGTTCTCGGAGCTATCACGCTTCGCGACACATATGATTGCCACCGAGGCAATGAAGGCAAGAAGGTTTGAGCAAGGGCTCAAAGATGTTATCATGGAGAAGGTTTCGGTCTTCAGACATGCTACCTACCCTGAGGTAGTAGACAAGGCCTTATTGGTCGAGGCCAATTCAGAGACAGTGTCCAAGAAGAGGGAGTTGGCGAGAGGCCAAGCTAGTAGTTCAGTACCTCTAGAGAGGCGGGCTCGTACCGGCCCTTATCAGTATGCGTGGCCATCCTACGCGCCTCCAGCTCCACGGCAGTATGTTCCTCAGGCGCCGAGACCTCAGGCTCTTCTAGCCCCACTGCTTGTTGCACCTCAGAGGATGAGGTATGCTCCACCTCCGGCACCTCCGACTTATGCACATGAGGTCTGCACTTTATGCGGCCGAAGGCACCCGGCAGGAGATTGCCGAGGAGCATCGGGTGGATGTTTTCATTGTGGTCGCCAGGGCCATATGATCAGGGATTGCCCCAGTCAGCATTTACCGGGCCAGTCTCAGGGGATTAGTCCACCAGCACGCCCAGCAGGATCATATCAGGCGTCATCTCAGACTACCCGGTCTACACCATAGTCTCGCCAGGCGAACCAGGGGCGAGTTTTTGCCTTGACAGAGGGTGATGCACTCGCATCTGACGATGTAGTGCAAGGTACGCGGTTGTAGCTTATTTAATTATCCGTAAATTAAACTGCTATATATAAATTGATTGTGTACGTACTTGAAATGTTATATATGTATATATACCTACATGTATACACTGTTGATGCATGGATTAACTCCGCTAGTTAAAATTTCAGGAACCCTACTAGTCAATGAGTATTTGGCTCGTGTGTTGATTGATACCGGGTCTACTCAATCGTTTGTCTCGCCGAGTTTTTTAGAAGGCTTTTCTGTGGAGCCTAGTCAGCTAGAACCGGAGTTAGCCATTTCGACTCCTCTCGGCAAAACAGTATTGGCAGATAAAGTGTATAGAAGTAGTGTGGTCCAAGTTGGAAGCCACGAGTTGGCGGTTGATCTCATTGTCCTTGGATTCCAAGACTTTGATGTTATATTGGGAATGGATTGGTTAGCAGCACATCATGGGCATGTAGCTTGCTTTGAGAAAATGGTACTCTTCAAGCCAATAGAAGGAAAACCATTCCACTTTTGCGGGTGGAAAAGCAGATCTATTGCTCGTTTTGCGGCGTTGAGCTTAGCTAACCCCGAGGCAAAGGACTCATCGACTATTCCGGTTGTGAGTGAGTTCCTGGATGTATTTCCAGAGGAGTTGCCAGGATTGCCTCCAGACAGGGAGATTGAGTTTATGATCGAGCTTGCACCAGGCACAGCTCCTGTTTTCAGGGCTCCGTATAGAATGGCCCCTATTGAACTCAAAGAGTTAAAGACTCAGTTGGAAGAATTACAAAGCCTTGGTTTTATTCGACCAAGTGTCTCACCGTGGGGTACCCCAGTGTTGTTTGTTAAGAAGAAAGATGGCTCGATGCAGATGTGTGTCGATTACCGGCAATTGAACAAAGTCACTATAAAGAATAGGTATCCCTTGCCTAGGATTGATGACTTGTTCGACCAGTTGAAGGGAGCGAGATTTTCTCGAAGATAGACCTTTGATCGGGTTATCACTAGTTGAAGATTAAGGTGGAAGATGCCTTTTGGACTCACGAACGCGCCAGCAGCCTTTATGGATTTGATGAACCGGGTGTTCTGGCCATATCTTGATAGGTGCGTGATTGTATTTGTTGATGACATTTTGGTCTATTCCCAGACACGGGAAGATCACACACGCGACCTATGCCTTGCTTTGGAAATGCTAAGAGAGCACAAGCTATACGCCAAACTTAGCAAGTGTGAGTTTTGCTTGGAAGAGGTGGCATTTCTAGGCCACGTTGATTCTGCAGAAGGTATCTCGGTAGATCCGAAGAAGATCGAAGCAGTTATGAGCTGGGCGAGGCCCAAGAGTGTTACTGAGATACGCAGTTTTCTTGGATTGGCAGGCTACTACAGGAGATTCGTAGAGGGTTTCTCTAGCCTTGCAGCACCGCTCACTTACCTGACAAGGAAGAACGCCAAGTTTGTATGGAGTGATAAGTGTGTGATCAGTTTCACGGAACTGAAGAAGAGGCTTACTACAGCCCCTGTCCTTACTGTACCATCTGGACCTTATGGATATGAGGTGTATAGTGATGCCTCACACGTTGGACTTGGGTGTGTACTCATGCAGCACAAGAAAGTCATTGCCTATGCATCAAGGCAGTTGAAGGAGCATGAGAAGAATTATCCCACGCACGACTTAGAACTTGCGGCGGTCGTGTTTGCACTTAAGATTTGGCGTCATTACCTTTATGGGGTGGGGTTCTATGTGTTCACTGATCACAAGAGTCTCAAGTATCTCTTTTCCCAAAAGGAGCTGAATCTAAGGCAACGGCGTTGGATGGAATTTTTGAAAGACTATGATTGTACCATTCAATACCACCCGGGTAAAGTGAATGTAGTGGCTGATGCTATGAGTAGAAGACCTCAAGGGTTGTTAGCACATATGTTAGTTCAAGAATGGAAGCTACTAGAAGATTTGGAAAATCTGGACATCAGTATGAATGACTCTGTCCGCGGTCCTACCTTGGCAAATGTTACGGTTCGGCCATACATTATAGATTTGATCCAAGAATATCAAGCCATGGATGCTGAATTGTTGGCTCTTCGGGACAAGAAAGTTGCTAAGGGTAGTGAGGACTTCTCTCTCACTAGTCGGGGTGCTATCACATTCAAAGGAAGGTTGTGTGTTCCGGCCAATGCAGATCTTCGACGAGAGATCATGGATGAGGCACATCGTTCGAAGTACACAGTGCATCCAGGGGGTACAAAGATGTACCGGAACCTCAAGAGTCACTTTTGGTGGCGGAATATGAAGAGGGATGTTACGGAATATGTAGCACGGTGCTTGGTGTGTCAACAAGTGAAAGCAGAACACATGAGACCCGCCAGTCTATTGCATTCCCTTCCTATTCCCGAGTGGAAATGGGAGAACTTATCCATGGATTTCATAGTTGGCTTGCCAAAGACGGCAAGGGGCTCAGATGCGATATGGGTAGTAGTGGATCGTTTGACAAAGTTCGCTCATTTCTTACCCTACCGTACTACCTTCAACTCTAGTCAGTTGGCTGCACTATACATCAAGGAAGTAGTTAGACTACATGGGGTGCCAGTCAGTATTGTGTCGGATCGGGATCCAAGATTCACATCACGATTCTGGAAAAGCTTCCAAGAGGCTATCGGTTCCCGACTTGATTTCAGCACCGCTTTTCATTCACAGACGGATGGACAAACCGAGAGAGTGAACCAAGTCATTGAAGACATGCTTCGAGCTTGTATGTTGGATTTCAGAGGCAGTTGGGAAGAGCACTTGCCTTTGGTTGAATTTGCCTATAATAACAGCTATCAGGCGAGTATCCAAATGGCACCATTTGAGGCCTTGTACGGGCGAAGTTGTAGGTCTCCTCTCTATTGGGATGAGGTAGGAGAAAGGAAAATACTTGGTCCGGAGTTGATTGAGCAAACTGCAAACACAGTTAAGATCATTCGGGATTGATTGAAAGCTGCTCAAGATCGCCAGAAAAGCTATGCGGACACACGCCGTAGGGACTTGGAATTTCAAGTAGGGGATCAAGTCTTTGTGAGAGTATCTCCTAGCAAAGGGATCATGAGATTTGGCAAGCGAGGCAAGCTTAGTCCTCGGTATGTTGGGCCTTTTGAGATTATCACACGAGTTGGTGAGGTTGCTTACAGGGTAGCTCTCCCACCTCACATGGCTGCAGTTCATAAAGTCTTCCATGTGTCTATGCTTCGGAAGTACATTACGGATCCTTCGCATGTCATAGACTTGGAACCGTTGGAGATTCGAGAGGATCTCACCTTGATTGAAAAGCCGGTTCAGATTTTGGATCGAAGAGATCAGGTACTTCGCAACAAGACAATCTCTTTAGTTCTTGTACAATGGCAACACCATGGTCGGGAAGAAGCTACATGGGAGCGTGAAGCCGAAGTCAAAGCAAAGTACCCAGAATTAATTGAATGAGTTTTGTATGAAGTCCGTATATGACTTGTAATTTTGTTTTGATTTGTAATGCTAGTATCGTCTGAATTTCGAGGACGAAATTTTTGTAAGGGGGGAGGATGTAGAGCCCCAGACCTTTTCATGCTTAATACATGACACTTTCGTTGTCATTTTCCCTTTTTAAGAGGTATAATTAATAAATAAGGAAGAAATTGGAAATTTCGAAAAGTCAGAAATGTTCCTTTTTGAAGTACGAACACAACGCAAGTTGAATCGTCAAAATCGGATGAACGAGTCAAAAGATATGGCCAAAATAGTCTGGACCTGTAGGAAATCGTAGCTCGGTTATGCACTGAGGACGTAGCTCGGAAGGCACTAAGGACGTGCTATGACGTCGTACTCTGATAACGTAGCACAGAGAACGTACTCTGATAATGTATACTATGTGCATCCATTGTACAGTTCACAACGGGCACGTTGTGCAGCTCACAACGGGTACGTTGTACAACTCACCACGGGCACGCTGTACATAAGACAACGGACAACGTGTTTGGCACTGTTCACAGCACCACGAGTTGGCACTGTTCACAGCACCACGAGTTGACACTGTTCACCGCACAACGAGTGGGTACTATTCACGACACAATGTGTTCAGCACTATTCACGGTCCTCGCATCATTGCAGAAATCCCAGTAAGGGTATTACGGTCTTTTGGTCAGTTCACTCTTACCTTAAGAGTTTAACCCGAGCCTTTAGGGTATCATTCGACACTTAGAGAGTTTGAGAGAATAGGAGAAAGGGGAGAAGGCGATTCCAACCTAGGGTTTCCATTTTGGAGATAAATCAAAGGGTTTTGAAACCCTAGATCAACCTCAAGCCCGTTTTCTTCAAGATTTCGGTTCAGGCATTCGTGGAGCTCGCGATCCAAGCTAGGGCAGCAACTCACAGTCGTTTGGAAGAGGGATTTCTTCCTCATCTCTTCAAGGTCGGTACTTCTTGCTACCCTCCTAGTTATAGATCCTCTTTTCCCCTCATTTCTCTTTATTTTTCTTTCACTTACACATGTGCTATGAGATGGATGAATGGTGAATGGTGAATGGTAAATGGTGAATGGTGAATGGAGATGTAAGGGGCGATTGGATGCCAGTGGTTGTGTGGTGATGATTAAAACAGGGAAGGGCATTGTTCCAATAATGAACATACATGTATGATTGAGTAAAACCATCTAGAAAAGCATGTTGGAGGGTAAATCCATAATGAACACACCATGTTTGATGAAATGCCAAGGTGAATACAGTGAGCTGTAAATTAGGAAATGCATGCCTAATAAATTCTGAATATTGCTAGGGCCTATGATAGTGTGTTTCCTGCTTTCCCTAAATGCTATGAATATTGAATTGCTCAATCTTTGATGCTACATGTGTTGTGAAATTACCCAAATGTCATCTTTAAATTGGAATGCAAGTATGTACACGGTTTCCACGAGCACGGCATGCATGGCATGATTTATCGAGGTTTTCAAGAACATGGTTAGAGGTGGGACATATCCTAAGATATGTTTTACCTCGCTTTTCACAAGAAGAGAAGAACCAACATTCCACGAGGGGTCTCCCCTCACTCACAAGTGCATATCATGAAGAAAGGCCTCCCTTCCCTCGCAAGTGTACATATCATAAAGAAGGGTCTCCCTTCCCTCACAAGTGCATTGCATAAAGAAGGGTCTCCCTTCCCTCTCAAGGCATCTCTCAAGGCATCTCACAAGTGCATCTCACAAGTGCATCTCACAAGTTACATGATCACAAGCAAGCATGCATGACATGAAACGACATACAAGAATCAAGCAAGATAGGCAAGACAAGCTTTCAAGTACGAAAAGATATTTCAAGTCAAGTCAAGTGCACGATGTTTTCAAGAGGATTTATCGGCTTTCTACGAATTACAAGCATGATTATGAACTGCTTTACTTCTTTGTATGATATGAATTGTTTCCGTTTGACATATATGAATTGCTCCTGATCATGTATTGCCATTTCTATGCTATAATTGTTGGTTAGTATTTAGTACCCGCTGAGTATTCCATGCTCAGCCGTACTTCTTATGGCGGCAGGTTCCGAGGGAGCTGCTGCTCCATTTGATGTTTGTGCTCTTGGTCCATGGGTGGAAGAGGAGTACGTCGAGGAGCCTTTGGAGGAATCTCCAGTAGAGGGTTAACAATAGGTGGTTGTAGATTCTGAGTGGATTAGCTGTGGGTGAGATGAGAGTCAGATTTATGTATTTTGGCGGGCATGTCCGCACTTTCTTTTGGATTCTTTTTGTATAAACTTGAATTGCTTATGTATATACATAGAGGTTTGGTAGACTTCCGCTATACCATGTTAGAGTATGTTTCCGCTGTTTTGCCCTCTATTGTATATGCTCTGTGGGTTTTGCAGGTTGGGTTGTCAAGCAAGTCATGTTTAGTCGTCTAAAGTTCACTCTAACTCCTAGGGTGGGTTTTGGGGCGCGCCAAGCTGACTGGAAGCATCGGGTGAGGTTGTCGGGGAGCACTGAGAAAGTGATCATATCATTTTCCTACTGGTTTATCACTGGGATGCGCTGAGGTAGTCTAAACTGTTGGAGGACCCGGAGTGGTGTATAGACTGTGGAGTTTGTTAGACCAGCAAGAATCATGCATCATCTGTTGGTGATGACGACACAAGGTAGCCTATTTAGTACAAGCCACTTGCATTACCATATGATCTTTTCCTCTTACAGGGTTTGGAGAAGCTGGTAGAGCTCTCTGACGTCTATAGTTGTTATTAGACCCTGATTCTGAGAAATCTTCTGAGGTAGACAATAGGCATCACAGAGACCGTCCGGTACTGATATGATTGTAGGCAAGTGAATTACCAATCATAGGTGTAGAAGAGGTGTGCTGGCATAGAAGATGCCCTTTCTGCGGCCTACTGCCTGGTTGAGAGCCCTGAGGAGTTCCGCTAGGATGACAGGTATGATTGAGCAGGAGTTGTGCATGTCCTCTACGATCTCGACTAGAACTGCTTCAACAAGTGAACGACACCTTAGGAACACCAACTGAGACATGACTATCAGTGCAAGGGCATTGAGACCAGGTAGTTTTGCTGTAAAGGAGTCAGGGTTCCACTTGTGTCTGTACTTCTTTTCAAGAAAAGACACAGGTATCCGATCAAAAGAGCCGTTAGGACCGGATTGCAAGCAGGCAGGCTTAATATGTAAAAACCTAGATAGGTTTGCCTGATATGCTGTCTTGTAGTGCAGTACTACGGCTTCGTCGTCCATGTTTAACCCCAGAATGCGTTGAATCTCTTCTAGTGTTGGGCAAAACTTGTTCTTACCAAAACGGAATACCATGTGAGATGGGCTCCAACACTAGATAGTAGCGTTCATGAGGCGCGAGTCTGGGTTAACCACAGATAGGTCTAGGATAGTCCCAGTTTTATAGTATTGAATTCAAGCGAGACACGGACTCGAGGTAAGGGCCCGAATTACTTTTTGGAGGTGGTCATCACATACCCCTTGAGAAGTTAGATGCATGGGCCGTGACAGTCGACCCGTTGACTGAGCAATCCCTGAAAGACCTGCCATCTACCTAGATAATATACAGACTCTGTGAGTGCCCTATATATGCAGATGAAATGCAAAAGATGATGCAATATATATATATTTTTTTAATTTGATTCGGTGTGATGAGGCACATGTTATCCGATAGGGCAGACGGATGGAGGTCTGAAGTGCTTTAACCCAAGTTGTTGGGAACCGTGGGACCTATCAGGTCAAGGTTGGGGACATGCCCAGTGAAGGCCTATCTGCCTGGGATTTGAACCTCATGCGCTATGTCAGGAAGTAGGATTGGATGTAGTTTATTATAAGCACAGGTTTGGCTCATTATATGCCCCTGGGTAGGTGGTTATTCGGGTAGAATGTGCCCAGGTAGTCAACCATGATTGGGGACAGGTATAGGGTACAAGCAAGTTAGGGTTTATAGTAGCTCTCCTTGAGTGGGCTGCTAGTAAACTATACCCTAACCTAGGTTATATGTATGAATGCTGGTTTGATATAGGTGTGTTCCTAGCAGGATAAGGGGATCACTTAACACCGTCTATGTGACTCCGGTATAGAACATACCTGAAAAGGGACGATTGGTAAAAGTGAGAGCGTTTAAAATCCTTCCCTGGGGGTGATCACCTAATAGGAGTAACTCCGTGGACCTCCAAGACGTTTAAGCCACTGACACTGATGATGATCATCTAGCAGCCGTTAGCGTAATAAGCCTGTCTATTAGATTGAGTGAGATAATTACACTACTATGACATATATGGATGCACAGTACAAAAGTAACTAAGAGATATAAAATGATTAGTGTCAATATAAGAACTTAGGTATCTTGAACAATATTAAGGTTTAGTTGGCTTAACCCTGGGTTCCCAGTCGAACCCTAAACCAATTTCCCCAACAGAATTGCCAGAGTTGTGAGCACGAAAATTCTTCACTCACAAGGGATATACCCCTCACGGGTGTGAAAGGTTATGTTTTAAGAGTCACCACCTATTCATTCAGAATGGATAAGTCCCCCGAGTTTGGATAAGGTCTTGGTCTGCGAGTAAGATCAAGGTAAGAGGTTCAGTTAAGTCTGGGGAACGTATTAGGCACCTCGAGACTTCCGTTTTACAATGGTTATGTACTCCCCAGGTTTAAGCCAAATAAAGTTAATCTTGTTCAAAATGTCAAAGTGTTTAAATTAACACTAATCCAAAAAAGGAAAAGCTAACTGGGGTCGAACCCGGGTTAGGTTACCTACGTACTCACAGGGTGAGATCAGACTGAGCATAGTTCTGGCACGTGAGCCTGTGCCGAGGCTAGGGTCGTGTGTGTGTGCATCAAGGATGGCTAACATGGACTAGTCCAGTATACTAGGGTTTGGTTGACCAAGGGAGGACAAGTTTAAGGTATAAGCCCGGTAGGCTTAGGGGGTAGTCCGGTAGACTAGGAAGGAGTCTGGCCAGGGTTAGGAATATTAACCGGGGTTAGGCCAAACTAAAAATGATTAGGATTGCTAACCACAGTTAAGGGGATGTGAGATTTAGCCCGGTAGGCTAAGGAGAGGCCTGATAGGCCGAATGTAAGTCCGATAGACTTGGTTTTAGGCCTAGTAGGCCGTAAATTGAAAGTAACCGCGGTTAGGGTTGCTAACCAGGGTAAAGAAGGGTCTAACTATGGTTAGGGTTGCTAACCAGGGTTAGGGATTTGCCAATGTCATTTTTATGGTCCAAATGATTTTTTAGGATTTTCTGATTAATTTCCTAAAGTTTGTGGGGTTAAGGGGTGCTTAACCGAGGTTAAATGTTAACCGGAGGTACATTTAACCGTGGTTAAGAGTCAGGTTAAGTCTGAGGTGGGCCCAGGGGCTAGGCAAGGCCTAAAGTAGCCTTCTACCAGGCCTGGGCCCCTACAAAAGCCCAGAATCAAAATGTTTTTAATGTTAGCAATAGGATTACCGACACTAAAAATAGTGTTTTAACTTGTGTTTTGCCACTATTTAACTAGGGTTAAGATGTAACCCTGGGTGATCTAAGATCATAGAGACCAAGAGGGAGGTCCAAGGAAAAGCTTCAGCATGGTGTGGGCCCCAGGGGTTGCCTGGAGTGGGCCCCACAGAGGTGTAAAGTCACTATTACAGAATGTGCATATTGGCGGTACATGTTCTACCGCTAATACCAAATTAGGCAAAAAGGATATTGTCGGTAGAAGGTCTACCGACAATATGCACAGTGTTGGATTTCAAGGATTTAACCATGGTTAGGCTTAACACAAGCACATAGAAGGATCAAGTGAGGTCAAGGGAGATGAGAGGAGTTCATTTTGGGCCCTGGACATGGACCAGTGCCCACCTAAGTAGGCCAAAGCAAACCAAAACAGAGACTGCCAGGAATGGCGGTACTGAGATTACCGCCATTCCTGGTTTTCCAAAAAACCTGATTTTTTACCCCCATGGGTTGTGCACAGAGGTGTCTAGGGGTTCCCTTATGAATTGAGAGACCCCCAGAGGAATCGTGATGGCCTGCCATGCTTGGGGAAGGTGTGTATATCCGTAGGGGTTCGTCCTACCTATGGCAAAGGTAGGTGAACACCCTGTTGGGTTTTGGATACGAACTTAGAATCCAATAAAATGCAAAATAAGGTCCCCTGGAAATGACCAGGGACTCACAATGATCGTACAAGAGGGAAAAACGGGGTAGGGAACACCCTACCCTGATGATTTTTTTTTACCCGAAGGTGGACGAGCTATGCACAGGTGGTGGTGCTACTTTGGTGGAGTGGTAGCTACTGGGGGATCTTGAGGTAGGTCCAAGGGAATCCTGGTATCAAGACTAGGGCTTTGAGGAGACTTAGACATAGGGTTTTCGCAACAGGGGTGTCCTCTAGGTTTTGCAGACCCTGGTTACGATTGTGGGAGTCTGATTTTGTAGGAAAAAACACTTGGGGACCTAAAAGGGTTTAAAAAGAAGGTAAGGCTGGTGGTTGGACCTAGTAGAGGTGGAGTAAGGGCTGAGGTATGAAGGTAGAGGCGATGGTCGAGTATGCAGGGTGTTTGCAGCCTGTAAACTCGAAACTTGCATAATGGCGGTAGATGTTCTACGACCATTAGCAAAATAGTCTAATTCTTAGTTGTCGGTAGACCATCTACCGACAATAAGGGATTTTGGTGAAATGGGCCTAGCCTATGCACAGACAGGTCTGGGGGTCTAGGCTTTAGTGTTTTTTGGCCTTGTGCGCCCAGTTAAGAGTTTAGGCCCTATAGGCCATGGTATTTAAGGTTCAATCCCTAAGGGCTCTAGGGCTTGGCTAAGGCTTCGGCTAGTGGTCACCTAGGGTTTGGGTTTTCTAGGATTTGGACTTAGGGTGAGTCCTAAGGTTTAATTAGGGTTTGACTAGGGTTTACCTAGGGTTGAGTCCAAAGGTTTACCTAGGGTTAGGGTTTGGTTTTAGGGTTTTCTAGGGTTTGGGTTAGGGTGAGTCCTAAGACCAACTAGAGGCTCACCTAGGATGTGGAGGATTTGGCAAGGGGTATCCATGGTTAAAAGACATTAACCATGGTTAGACAGGGGTGTAAAAATTGGGTGCTTACAAGCGCTAAACAATACTGTCCCCCAGCAAGAGCCCATCAGAAAGCTTCTCCTCAGCATTTATACACACTTGCCTATCCCCGGCAGCATTCTGCTCTGAATCATACTCCACTCTCCGAGAGTAAAAGGTAACCTACAATCCCCTTTAAACCATGAACCAAGGCGATTTGCTGGCAAACCAAAAATCTTTTACAAAATTCATCTACACTTATTTAGGAAAAAGGTTTTCAAAAACAAACTTTTGATTCAAAATCAGTTGAACCAACCTGCACCGAGCAGCCCCGGTAAGACAAGCAGAAGAAGCAGCTTCCACGCCTCCCTAGCAAATAGCAGTCAACAAAGTCATGGGAAAGCATTCTCACCTCTACCCCTTAAATGACATCACTTGCATAGTGTTATACCCTGCATGACCCAACAATTCAGCATCATCCAGCATGATCAAAACTTCAGCGCCTCTCGGCCATACCAAATTCAATCCGGCATCATTTGCTTTAAAAACTTTGAAACATCTTTTACCTTGACAGTGTACACCTCTCGACACCCCCGTGTGTCTTTAATAGCCCAGGTCTCCATTGACATTGAGTCAACATGCCAACACCTCACCTATTGTGACATCATAGAGTCTCATTTGACACTGAGTAAGCCTGCCGACACTCATTGCATGTCCCCTCAGAGATGTCTCCATAGGTTCTCGACATCCCAGGTTTCCAATAACATCGAGTCAAAAATGTCAACACCTTGTATGTCCCCCACATCCGAGTCTCCATTGACAAAACACACCTTGTCAATGTGCTAACACCTCACATGTCCAACACCCTGTGTGTTCTCAATACCCTGTGCGGACCTGACACCCCGTGTGTCCCCGACTAATTTAGTTAATATCCTCCAGAAAACACTGTTTCGATTAATCCCCTCACCGCTTCTGAGCAACACCTTCTTTCAGCCAGCGCCCTCGCGGCCATGCCATCCTTGCATCTAGTGTTCATCCCCAGCTACTCGCTATCCCCTAGCGGTAGTCTTCATTCTTCACCGCACTCACCATTTGCACAACATGTATACGTGTCATCATCCATCTCAGTGTAAAAATAGGATGATTCCAGTCTTTTCCATTCAATAGCCATTCTGATCATTCTTCGCCAAAGAGGGGTAGCTGTAAGCACCCAATTTTTACACCCTGGTTAACCTGCATAACCTTACCCTACACCTTAAGTGAGCCCTAGGTAAACCCTAGGTAGGCCCTAAAACCTCAAACATTACCATGAAGAATCCCTAAACCCTAGGACAAACCCTTGACAAGCCCTAGGTATGCCCTAATCCTTAAACCCTAACTAAACCCTAGGTATACCCTAACCTTAGGCTCAAGGTCTATTTACAATCCCTAAGTCTAAAACCTAGGATAACCCAAAAGCTGAACCCTAGGATAACCCTAGTTAAACCCTAGCCCTAGACCTAGCAAAACCTAGGATTTGAGCCTTCATGGGCCCAAAGCCCATTCACCTAGTCCAAAGCCAAATCCGTAAGACCTAGGCCTTCATGGGCCCAAACTTAGGGCTCATAACCCATAGGGGCCGACTAGGGTGGGGCCCACAACCCCTCAGTTCAAATTTAGGTGGGAAAGTCCCTGAAATGGAGTGTACAACACCCCTTTCGGCCCAAGCATGTTTGGGCCTGGCCCTAATTAGAAAAATGCTCAGGATGTCAGTAATCCATTCACTGACACCCTCATTTTGCACATGCTGGAGAGTGGCGGTAATCGAATTACCGCCACCCTGAGTTTTTCTGCAAATTCGTATGTAGGATCCCCCTGCTCCTCTCCAAACTATTCCACCCTGTCCCCCACTCCTCAGAAATTGCCCAGAACACTCGTGGCCTCCCCTCCCTTCGTACTATAAAGCCCAGGCCCTCCCCTGTTCAAACACACTCCCCTTCTAGCCTCCAACCCCTGCCAAAATCACAACCGGCCTAATCAGTCCACCTCCAGTAACCTTAGCTCAAGCTAGGCCATAAGACCATCCTTAGGCCATCCCCAGAAGACCTCAAGCCCTGCCCTTGCTCCACCGTATCACCACCACCGTATTGTGACCACTATAATACTACACTTGCCTGAGCTCGGTTACACCACCCCTGTAATCCAACCTCAGTCCACCCTAACCATTGTGGGTATTCCTTAGACCCCTTAGGACCTCCACCAAGCCTCTGAACCATCTTGTAACAGTCGCCACAGCAGCCCAGCCACCTGCGGCCACCGTAGCAAGTGTTACTATAGTCTAGGGCCTCTCCCACTTCTTCATCTTGTACTAAACATTGTAAGACCACCTGGTCCTATTCCAGGGGATCCATTACTGTTCATCTTTCATGTTTTAGTTCTCAATCCAAGGACAGGACCTCCCCTACCTTCCCCATAGGTATGGGGAGGATTCCTTGAGGCGCATAGCTCGGGTTCAACCCGTACGCCATGCATGGCCACTCCCTATAAGGTTTGGGGGTCCCTCAGGCCATGAGGGAACCCCTAGACTCACACTGGTGCAGCCCCCCAGTAGAGAAATCATGTTTCTGGAAAAACTACATAATGTCGGTAATAGCAGTATCGACACTTTGGACCTTCTACTGTAAGTGCCCGTTAACCATGGTTAACTCAAGCTCTAGTCAACTTCAAGGCCATAGTTAGGTTGTTCTCGACCCTAGCAAACTCGCCACGAAGTTTTAGACCCTAACTCAACTTCTAACCCTAGTTAGCAAGCCTCTAAAGCCGAGTTAGTATTCTGTCGGTGGTCTATTTACCGACAGATTTGGCCTCTTTTTTAGTGACTTTGGGCCCTTGTGGGGCCCACACACCTTATACTCTGGGGCCTACTCTAGAGGCCCATTGGGAAGCCCTAACTCTCCTCTTCCTCCTTGAAAATTTTTAGACCTAGGGGCCATGCCTAACAATGGTTAGCAAGGCCCCAAACTTGGGTTAAGTAACTATTCATGATGTCGGCAATCTGATTGCCAACATTACAGAGACTCCTTTTTTATGACTTAGGCCACATCCGAACTAATCTTGGGCTGAGACCAGGCCCATTCTCTTCTTGGGACTTCAGGCTTTCCGTGTATGCTTCTATTTTACCTAGGGGTGATCCCTAACCCTGGTTATTTCACTACAAACCATGGTTAAAAGTCTACTGTAATGGAAGTAATTCGATTACCTCCATTCTTAGATTTTTAACTTTTTGGGCTTTGTACAAGGTCCAGACCTGGTAGGAGGCCATTATAGGCCCTGTCACACCTTCTGGGCCCATTTTTTATTGACCTTGACCCTTAACCATGGTTAAAATGACATCCAATTAATTTTTAACCATGGTTAAGCACCACTTAACCCCACAAAAATTTAGAAAAGTCCCAAAAAATCTAGAAAAATACGAAAGACCAAAAAATGAACTTCTTAGACTTTTTACCATGGTTAGCACGCATACCTATGGTTAACCACCCTTTTAACCCCGGTTAGCAACCCTAACCTTTAGCTAACACACCATTTAGCCTTCGGGCTTCATCCTTGGCCTACCGGGACCGGACTAGCCCATGGTCTACTGGGCCCATACCTTGGACATTAACCAACCACGGTCAAGTAAAACCCTAATCATCAGATTAGGCCCATTAGCCACCTTTGGTGCACACACACACATCCCTTAGCCTTAGCACAAGCTCAAGTGCTAGAACTACACTCGGTCTGATCTCACCCCTAATGTGAGTATGTAGGCAACCCAACCCGGGTTAGAACCTTGTTAGCTTTTACTTTCTTTCGGTTAATATTAACCTAAACACTTTGACACTTGATTAACTTCAAACTTTAATTTAACTTAAACCTAGCAAGTAGGGGACCACTATAAGTGGAAGTGTCGGGGTGCCTAACCCCTTTCCCGAACTTAACCGAACCTCTTCCCTTGATCTTTGATCGGAGACCAAGACCTTATCCAACATTCCTGGGGACTTATCCCTTCGGAATGAATAGGTGGCGACTCTACCTCCCGTGAGATTAAAATTCACGGAGTGAAATCCCGCGCTTACATCTCCTTTGTAACACCCTGTGTGTTCTCGACGCCCTGTGTGTCTTTTTGATCAACTTGATCAAATCCCTCCGGCACGTCTTTGGGCAGTACCGTCCCTCCATCCCCCAGCAGTGGCCATACCTCTTCATTGCACTCATCGTTCCTCACACTACATGCATACATGCCATCATACTGCATCCCCAAGATCTGATCTTGGTGTAAAAATAGGATGATTCCAATCTTTGCCGTTCAAATCGTCAACTTTGGCATTCTCCAGCAAAGAGGGATAGGCGTAAGCATCCAATTTTTACACCCCTATCTAACCATGGTTGACCTTAACCATGGTTACCCCCTACCAAGTCTCCTAAACCCTAGGTAAGCATTTAGTTAGTCTTAGGCCTCACCCTGAGTCAAACCCTAGTACTAAACCCTAACCCTAGGTAAACCCTAGTTAAATCCTAGGTAAACCATAGTTAAACCTTAGGACTCACCCCTAATTGAAAACCTAGGACTCAAACCTAGTTAAATCATAGTGCAAAACTTGTGTCAAAAACCCTAGCCCTAGGTAACCCTAACCGAAGCCCTAGCCTAGCCCTAGAGCACTTAGGGCTTAAACCCTAAGACCATAGCCCCTAGGGCCTGAACCTGCAGCATGGGTGCAGGGGACCCAAAAACCCTAAACATAGATCCCAAAACCTAAGTTTGCATGGGCCAGGCCCAATTCAATGAAAATTTCTTATTGGCGGTAGATGGTCTACCGCCAAGAATTTGCTTGTTTTGACAATGGCGGTAGAACATCTACCGCCTTTATTGAAGTTCCCCAGTTCACAGTCTATAGACCCCCTACACACTCAACCATCCTCTCCTCCATCAGCTCAAGCTCCTCACTCGACCTCCAGAGGATCCAACCATATTCTCCCTCTTCCTTTGAATCCCCCTTAGGTCCCCTAGAGCTCCCTTCTATAAAACCCCAACTCCACTACTGTTATCCGAGTCTGCAAATCTAAAACAAAAACCTATTTGACCCTCTGTTGGATCACCAACCCATCTAAAAAAACACTTGGTAGGTCCGGAATTCCTTCCCAGCTCCTTCCCTTGCGTATGTGCAACACCACCAGTGTGCACCATCTCTGCCAACCGGCTCCACCTCCATCGAAGCTGAACAGAGCATCAAGGTAGGGCCACCCCTACCCTCTTTTTTTGATTTGTACATTACTTATGAGCCCCTGGTCATATCCAGGGGACATTTTTATTTATTGTTGTTGCTTGCATTGTCTTCAAGCCCAACATAGGGTGTTCACCCACCTTGATCATAGGTGTTGTGAACCCCTACAGGTATATCCAATCCCTTAATCATCTCAAACCACCACGGAACCTTTTGGGGGTCCCTCAGTTCATGAAGGAACCCCTAGTTACCTTTGTGCACAGTCCTATGGGCAGAAAATCAGGTTCTTAAGCAAAACCAGGAATGACGGTAAACACAGTACCGCCATTCCAGGCCTTCACTGTTGCAGCTTTGGTTAAGCCCCATATGTGGGCCCTGATCTATGTCCAGGGCCTAGGCTGAGCCCCTCTCCTTGCCTTGAGCCTAATCTGGTCCTTCCAGGTCCATGGGTTAACATTGACCATGGTTAAAATTTAAGATACCATCACTGTGCTGAATGGCGGTAGACCATCTACTGCCATTTCTTTATTTGCCTATTTTCGTAATAGCGGTAAATCATCTACCGCCAATCTATGCTTCTGCATACAGCACCTTTGGATCTTTGTAGGGCCCACTCCAGGCCACCCCTGGGGCCCACACAAGGCTCAAACTCTTCACTAGAGTCCCCTCTTCAAATCCCTACTTTTAGAGCACCATGACTCATCCCCTAACCTAAGTTATAAGTGTGCAAACCACGGTTAAAACTACAGTTTTAATGTCGGTAATTCTATTACCGACATTAACTTTATTTTTGATTCAGGGCTTTTACAGGGGCCCAGGCCTGGTAGGAGGCCACTTTAGGCCCTGCCTAGCCCCCTGAGCCTACTTTTGACTTGACCATACCCTTAACCATGGTTAAATGCACCCCCAATTAACATTTAACCACGGTTAAGCACCCCTTAACCCTACAAATCTTGGAAAATAATCAAAAATCTCTAAAAATCAACTTGGACCATAAAACTGACATTGGCTCATTTTCAACCCTTGTTAGCAGTCCTAACCAAGGTTAGACCACCCCTTAAACCCAGTTAGCAACCCTAATTGCGGTTACTTTCGGTTTACGGCCTACCGGGCCTAAAACCAAGTCTACCGGACTTGTCCTCAGCCTACCGGGCCTCCCTTTAGTCTACCGGGCTCAATCTCATCTCCTTGTAACTGTGGTTAGCAACCTTAATCATGGTTAGTTTGGCCTGATCCCGATTAGCAATGCTAACCCTGGTCAAACTCCGCCCTAGTCTACAGAACTACCCCTAAGCCTACCGGGTTCAAACCTTGCACTTGACCAACCTTGGTCAACCAAACCCTAGTCTACCGGACTAGTCTATGTTAGCCACCCTTAATGCACACACACATACCCCTAGCCTTGGCACAAGCTCACGTCCCAGAACTACGCTCGGTCTGATCTCACACTGTGAGTACGTAGGCAACCCAACCCGGGTTTGACCCTAGTTAGATTTTTTTCTTTCTTGGATTAGTGTTAGCTTAAATACTCCAGCATTTTGAATAAGATTAGCTTTAACTGGCTTATACCTAGGGAGTACAGAACTGGTTCTATTAACTCCAGCATTTTTTTCTTTTCTTCTTTTCTTTGATTCAAGAACCTTTCTTGATCATTCCCTTCCATTTAAACTTTATGATCTTTTATTCTTTTCTTGAATGCAAGATCCTTTCATAAAGACTGGTTCTAATATTATTCAAGATTGGTTCTAATATTATCTAAGAGCAAAACAAAAATCTAGAGAAGGAAGAAGAAGGGAAACGATGGTTAGAACAATTCTTGATCATCAAGGAATTGTTCTTTATCTTCATCAAAATCGAAAACCAACTAAAGAATCACCATGGGAGACGTGGCCATACAACCCATAAAGGGGAAGGGAGGAAAAACGTGGGAGAGAGAGAGGGAGACCTCATATGGACGTTCCACTATGGGGGGTCCTTTTATAGGATCCCCTTTAGCTATCTTATAGCCCAAGTCAATAACCTACTTCTAATTCTAATCCAATAGAATTTCCTTAATTGATTCCTTAAAGATAAGTCCTAATCCAATTAGGATTTATCATAATTAGAAACTAACCTTATCAATTAGTAAGAAAATAATCTTATCCTTATCTTATAAGAAAAAATTAATTAGCAACCAAGTAATCTTATCCCTAACTATTAGGCGATAAACATTACTAACCAACTAATTGGATAAGGTCAACTAACTAATTAGTTAGAGTCAACCTTTGAAGTGGGCATCCCACCCTAGGTGGGCCTCACTTTCTCACGCCCCCTATAGAGTTCCAAACCCTTGTAATATCAGATTTTGATCTTTATCAAAATCTTATATATATGGGTCCTACTCATTCGGTTAATCACATCTTATGTGATTTCACCTATTAGAGCTTCATTATACCATATAGTGAATTACATGGAGAAATTAATAAATTTAATTCTAAATTAAATTAAAAGCCTTGAGATGTGACACCTCGAACCCGCGTCCTAGGGAATCATGTTCCGAGACATGTGCCCGATCGTTCATACCAATGCAGCAGAAGACTTTGCCCGCGAACATTGTGAGAATTTTCAAACTTTGCCCCCAATGAGGCAAATCATCACTGGTCATCACAATATCTATCACCACAAAAAAAATACCTGTATTAAACATTTATGTCTCTTTACAAAACATAGGCGCCACAAAGCGCCGGGTTGTCTCTATTGAAATCCAAAAAGGTCCAAGGTGTAGGATCCACACCTACTGCTCAGTAGAACCTGTATCTGTTGACATAAAACGTCAGTGAGCTATAAAGCCCAATAAACACCACAGTCTTTCCATACTATTTTCCATGAATTAACATGCATCAATAACAACATAATAGTACAGATCCAGTGTTATGATACAATATAATAATATATCCAAGTTATAATGTGACACACGGTCACACAGGGCTATTTTACCCAACACGAGATTCCCAATCTCGAAGATATCTAGTTATGACTTCATTTTAACATTTCCACACAACAATCATGTTATTCTTTGAGTCCTTCGATTCTATTAACTGGCCATAAGCCCATGCACAATTTTATTTGCACTATACATACTTTGACCCTTATCCAATCATCAATCATCACTTGAGTCCTTTAGGCTCACTTACAGAATCCCAGGTAATATATACCCGATCAAGACCAAACTTTGGGTACTCTGCCCCAAATACCAACTTAGAATCCGAAGATTCACTACAACTTTTGAGCACACCTCCTCATACAACCCTGAATCCGAAGATTCAATACCAACCTGAGCACTCTGGCTCGACCAACAGTTTCGACACATGAGCACTCCGGTTCAACAAACTACGAAGCCGAAGATTTCATACCACATGGTCACCTACCTAACAAGGACAAACTCCTTAAATCCACTGGACAACCACATCTCGTGTATTTGCCGCCATCTCAGCTGGATATCAGTCCAGAAGGAACCCATGGCCAACCTGCTTACCTGCCTCTTCTAGCTAGTCTTACAGAGGAACCATGACATCTAATGCCACCACTCCTAGACGTCCCACCACTAAGGTAACCCCGATAGACCCCGTTGCCGCCCTCTTTTGACCCATCTAGAGAGGAACCCCCAGACTATACACCATCGGATGCTCAGCCACTGACTCCCTAGGACTCTGACATCTCTTGACTACCAGTCCCAGAGGAACCACGACATCCAATGCCACCACTCCTGACCTAGTCCAAGAGGAACCACCGACCTAGACAAATAGACCGACATCTCCCTTCTATCAGTCCCAAGGAACCCACGACATCCAATGCTGCCATCCTAGACCTAGACAAGGAGGAACCATGGCCCCACATAACCACGAGTTAGGTTTCCTAACCACGAACAACCCCGATTATCTCAGGCCAATGGATACTTCCATTGCCTAAAAAAAATACAACACATATCATTTGTCATCCAAGGACAACCACCTAGCACATAGGGAAGCCCAATATGGCGTCAGGAAAAAAATTTCTATTAGGGACGATCGATCGCCACGACAATCGGTCGCTCATCACATGCAGGGCGTGGACCCCCTTTTTTTTTCCACGATATTTCAAACCACGCCAAAAAATTATTTAGTCTAAATTTTGGATTGCGGACAGTCTAAAACCGAGGCTACATCCCTCTACTCTGATTAAATCCCTTCCCACATTCATCCACACATCAATTTTCAAGGTCTTAGATCCATTTAATCCCTTCCCACAACAATCCAGACACATCCATAGATCATTTCAGGATCTCAGACCCTTTCATCCAACCAAACATTCAAACCGCACCAAAATATAGCGATAAAAGGGAAAAATGAGAAGAGAAAAGGGGGTTTTTACCTTTTTATAGCATTTTGGGGGTCCACACGAATGATCCATCGCCACTAATGCGATCACCACGTCGAATAACCTTGGGGTAGCACGCATGCAACGCGCGGCTACTTTTCTCTCTCCTCATTTTTCTCTTTCTCTCTCTAGAAACTCTCTCTTTCTCTAAAAATTCGGGAACCCACTGTCCGAATGAAAATTTTGGGTTAAGGCAAAGCCTTATATAGGGAAAGGGTTTGGATCATGCAGAACGTGCACATAAGGAAATGGTGTGAACTTTAACTTGACTTGGCTGACCAAGTTTGAACGGATTCCGATTTTTCACGGAAACGGCCCACGTAACCATACTAAACGACTTCCGATTTCAACAAAACCTTAGGTGACTGACCATGGGGCAGTCCAACACCTGCTGTAAAAATTTTAGGGATAGATACTGTGGTTTGACAGCTGCACTTTAGTCCAGAAGAAAACTGTAAAAACCCACTAAATTTCAGATTTTAGACACAAAACATGTTGCCATTTCTTCGTTTGGGATGATTAACTGCCAAAACTACAGACGGTCATCCTCATGGCCAACCGGCATGCTGTCGTACCAGCCACATGGATTTCTATTAGAATCCCCAACAATTATGGAGTCCAAACTGAATTTTGGAAAATTTGAAATTTCTTGATTTTTCTCAATTTCTTACATTTGAGACCCCCGAGGTCTCAAAAATCGATACGCGATGAAACTGAAATGACAAGTAACCAAACTAAGGATAGTCTGACACCTACTGTATGAATTTTAGGGGAAAATGATGAGTTTTGACAGTAAAAAGTAAATCCGGAAGAAAACTGCAAAACCCACTAATTTTCCTGTTCAGATACAAAACACGCGGTATTTTCATATACGAACAAACCAATGGCCATGATGACAGACGATGATTCTTACAACCAATTGGCACACGGTGACATTCTTCATTCGTATTTCTCTTAGGATCTCCAACAGATATTGGGACCCACTTAATTTTTGAAAATCTGGAACTTTCCCGTTTTTCTCAATTTTATCGCACATAATGACTCCACTGTCCCGCAAAAGGATACTTGACGGAACCGATACGATAGGGGTGTGTCTTGGCAGTCGACCGACACACTGTGTATGACTTTTGAGAAAAGATACTGAGATTTCCTTGGTGCACTTCAATCCCAAGAAAAATCCACTTTTTAATAATTTAACAAACACTAAAGTATTTAACCCCAGTTAAGGACCAATAAATGCATAATTTTATTATTTAAAATTCTAGGGCGTTACATTAGAAGGTCCTAGTGTCTGGGATGTAAAGAGATCTACTATTTTTGATTGTGGGACCAAGTACTTCACCTTTTGGTTTAAGCCTTATTGCTAGGAAACACTTTCTTATATTGCCATTAGGATCATATAATTTTATCTATGTCCCTGGACTTCCACTAATCACAATAATGTGAGTAACCTCCAGAAATTAGAGAATTGCTTGTAAGTACTATCTCAAAATATATTTACAAATATATCATTCCATCATCCGATATCACATATAAGCTTCCGAGATTGGAACAAGTCCACTGTCTAGTCCCTAGCATATGCATAGAACTCTTTCTCATTAATATTTTTTCATTGACCTAAACTTCCAAAACACTTTTGAAGAAACATTAGAAAATAACTAAAATATACATATACTTTTCTATATTGAAAATATCAATTTCGGTAAAGACAATTTTACCAAAAAGTACTAGTACTGGATTTAACAGTTCAGTTCAACAAGTATCACCTTGATATCATTATCTGCAAATAAGAAGTAGTGTATTCCTTATTGAGTGTTTACATACTTCTCCAAACACTGTATACATAACCCAATATACCCAGAGTTAGTCCTGCGAATTGGACATTGCCGATTGACACATCAAAGCCATATAGACAGATGTTTGAGAAGACGTTAACCTCTCAGGTCTAAGGACAATTTGTCAAATGGATAACCCTAATACAATTTGATAGTATATTCTATAGGGTTTCCACTAGTGATCTCATTCAATATTATGTACTTGCTACGTATACTCACATGTTAGTCAAGGGTCAACATTTTCTGTGAATGAGATTCATCACACTATCTTATAGAACTACACATGTGCAAGCCATTATGAAGTATAGTGCCCAACCAGTACTCTAGAGGCTTCAAACAATATTAGGTTTACAAGGAATTAGAAAATCATATCTCCTTCGCAACCTTTGCATGATTTTCCTACAATCTTACCTATGAAACTTTATGTCTTCATCAAATGACACTGTAATTATTATAATTACCCTTTATAGTTGGTTGTGTGAATGTGATGCTTGTCTAATCTGAAAGTATGCCTCTTTTTAATTTTAGAAAAACAGTTCTTGGGGGGGATATATCGAATCGTAAGATCTAACTAAGATTCTAATTGATTTTATTCAATGAAGGTTGAAATCACAATAACCTTTGCAACTTTGAAATTGTTAAGTCAAATCCACGATAAATCGGTAGACCGGCAAAACTTCACAAGTGTCAAGTATCCTTCGTAATCCACACAAACCTTCTACTTTTTCTATAAAGCTTTCTATAATGGAAGCTAATGGCGCTTCCAAATTTTCAGGCCTAAAATCTTTCTTCTTCTCTTGAATCTCAAGATCCTTTCTTGATCTAACAAGATTGGTTCTGCTTTTGCTCAAGAGAAAAATCAAACCAAGAGAGAAGAATGGGGTGACTGTACACTCAAGAGAGAAAGGGAAGGGAGTGAGATATTGAGGAGAGAGGAAGAGAGAAAAATCTGGAAAAAATAAGATTTCTTGGAAAATGAACTCCAAGGGTTGGGCATCCACCCTTTATAGACTCCCCCTTGGATGGCTTTGTTTGCAATCCAAGATTCCTCATTCTAATCTAATTAGAATTCCACAATTGTTTCCTTTCTTGATTTCTCCAAATTAATTAGGATTAATCATTAATAAAAACTAACCTTTGTGAGCCCGAAAATTCTCCAGTCACAAGGGGAATGAATTTACCTATATACCCTCATGGGTGTGAAAGGGTTTTTGATTAAGAGTCGCCACCTATTTATTCAGAAGGGATAAGTGCCCCGAGTTTGGATAAGGTCTTGGTCTACGAGTGAGATCAGGGTAAGGGGTTCAGTTAAGTCTGGGAAGGTGTTAAGTACCCGAGGCTTCTGTTTTACAACGGTTTTGTACTCCCCAGGTTTAAGCCAACTAAAGTTAATCTTGATTTGAATGCCAAGGTGTTTAAGTTAACACTAATCCAAAATTTGTAGGGTTAAGGGGTGCTTAACCGCGGTTAAATGTTAACCAAAGGTATATTTAACCGTGGTTAGGAGTCTTGTAAGGTCCAAGGTGGGCCCAGGGGGCTAGGCAGGGCCTAAAGTGGCCTCCTACCAGGCCTGGGCCCCTGGAAAAGCCCAAGATCAAAATAAAGTTAATGTCCGCAATTGGATTATCGACATTAAGAACAGTGTTTATAACCTGTACTTTTGCCTGTGCTAATTAGGGTTAAGATGTAACCCAGGGTGAACCAAGAGCATAGGAGTGTAGAGGGCACTCCCAAGAACATTTTGAGTCGAATGTGGACCCTAGGGGATAGATGGAGTGGGCCCCACTGAGGTGCAAACTCACTGTAACAGAAACAGCATATTGGCGGTAGTTATTCTACTGCCAATCAAAAAATAAGCGATAATAGGATGTCAGCAGAAGATTCACCGATGGTATGAAAATAGGTATATCAGGAATGGTGGTACTGAGATTACTGCCATCCCTGATATTTTTTGAAAAACCAGTTTTTGCCCATAGGGGCTGTGCACAGGTATGTCCAGGGGTTTCCTCATGATGTGAGGGACCCCAGAGGGTCTGTGAAGGCTTGCAATGCTCTGAGAATAGGAACACCCATAGGGGTTCACCAAACCTATGGTTTATGTGAGTGAACACTCTGTATGGATTCGATTTACCTACTGAGCATCGAAATTAAAGCACATAACTCCCCTAGAATTGACTAGGGGCTCACATGAATGATGAAACACAAAATAAAATGGGTAGGGAGTCCCCTACCCGAATACTCTGTTCTTGCCAAGAGGGGAGGTGGCCTGTGCGTGAGGTGGTGATGCACTCTGGTGGTGTTACTGCAGCTGGGAGGCCTAGGACAGGCCAACAAGGCTCCTGGGATTGAGTTCAAGGAGGTGAGGAGGCTGAGGAAGAGGGTTTCGGATAGGGCTTCACCTAGGAGATTTTGAGACCGTTTGCACAGGAAGGTGGATTGGGTTTATAGAAAAAGAACTCTAGGGACCTAAAGGGGTTTAAGGAGAAGGGGGAGAAGGGTATTGCACCAAGGGGAGGTCGTGTGAGGAGCTTTAAGGGAAGGATTGAGGTAAAGGTTGAGTGTGTAGGGGTGTTTGCACTCTGGAAACTCGGAACTCACAGATGTCGGTAGAAGGTCTACCGACAACAAGAAACAAGCCCAAATTTAATTGGCGGTAGACCTTCTACCGCCAATAAGAAACTTTTAAATGAACAGGGCCTGGCCCATGCACACTTGGTCCTGGAGGCTTGGCTTAGGGTTTTTGGGACTTTGTGGGCCCAGCACAAGGTATAGGCCTTATGGGCCATGGATTTTGGGTTGAAGCCTTAAGGGCTCTAGGGGTTTGACTAGGGTCACCTGGCTAGGGTTTTGGGCCTGGGGTTTGACTAGGGTTAAACTAGGGATAGGTCCTAGGGTTTTAACTAGGGTTGAGTCTAGGGTTACCTAGGGTTTAGCTTAGGTTTAGCTAGGGTTTACCTAGGGTTAGGGTTTTGGTTCTAGGGTTGCCTAGGGTTTGACTTAGGGTGAGTCCTAAGACCAACTAGAGGCTTGCCTAGGGTATAAGGGACTTGGCAGGGGGTAACCAGGGTTTAAAAGACCTTAACCCTGGTTAGGTGGGGGTTTAAAATTTGGGTGCTTACAACCTTATCTATTAGTAACTAACAAATTATATCCTTATCCAATAAGGAAACTTAATTAGTAAAAAACTAATAGAATCCCATTAATTAGGGAATCTTTAATTAATAACTAACTAACAAACTATCTGTCACGCCCCACAATACCCCTAGGAATTAAGGTATATTTTAGGTGTGACTATACTTAACCTGGCAAAGCATCCTATAATGAACAAGGCATAACAAATTCTTATAGAAATATAATACAGAGTGCAGAAGCTAAAATATTGCGGAAGCGCAACCAACTTTTTCTTTTCTATAACTGTTATGTATTCCAAGTTTATATCCAAACATAACAGTAAAGGTGGACATGCCCACCTATCAAAATACAAAAGACATCGTACAACTCTCTCTCGCTCAGTAGTCCCCCCCATGAGGCCAATGGTCTAACTCCCTTACATCAACATGAGGCTCTACTACCGGATCCTCATATGGTTCTTCCTCGCCGTAGTCTTCCTCTATCCACGGACCTGGAGCACAGATGTCGAAAGGGGCTTGTGTACCTGCCGACATAACATGGACGGTTGAGTATGGAATACTCAGCGAGTACAAGCTCCTAGCTAACAATAGTAATGAAGAACCTAATATCATGTCCAAGTGCTAGAAAGAGTACAGTTCATAATCTTTAGAAAAACAACATCATATGAAAGCATTTAGCAATACATAATTCCCATGAAAACAAAATACGTATGTGACTTAGATGCATCCTTATGAGCTTTCCTTATGAGCTCCTTGTGAGCCAGAGGTTGACAACCTGCTTGACAATATCCTTGTGAGCCTTTCTTAAGAGCCAGAGGTTAGCACCCTTAACCGGGGCTACCAACCTCCTTGACGGTTCCTTTTGAACCTTTCTTATGAGCCAGAGGTTAGCACCCATAACTGGGTCTACCAACCTCCTTGACAGTTCAATAGCTTTCTTATTAGCCAGAGGCTAGGACCCTTAACCGGGGCTACCAATGTAGCACCCCAAACTTTTCCATACAAAATGAATAGCACTTTCGTAGCCAATTGGCCTTTCATGTAGTCAAATTAATAAATAAGTCAGAAATTGAAAATTCTAAAATGGCAGAAATTTTCCTTTTCGAAAGACAAATTGAACGCAGGTTGAATCGTCAAAATCTGACGAACGAATCAAAAGATATAACTAAAACAATTGGAACCTACAGAGTACCGATCGCTAGGGATCGATCGGTCCACAATCGATCGCTCGGTCCAAACTAGCGATTGATCGGTCCATAACCAATCGATCGGTAGCTATCGACTGGTTAACTATTTTGTATGGGGAAAAATTCTAGAGAGCATGTTTTTGACCGATCGCTCGGTAAAGAACACCGGTAGCTCGGTAGGCGACCGATCGCTCAGTATTAACCACCGATTGATCGGTATATCACGTTTTGTAGAAATTTCATTAAAGTATTTTTCATCTTTTGGTCATTAAACCCTTGCCTATAAGGGCTTGCTCGAGCATTTGGGTCCCCACACACCATCCTTAGAGTATTTTGAGAGAAAGGGGAAGAGAAGCTAGGGTTCTAAAGACCTCTTCCTATTTGAGAGAAAGATCAAGGGTTGAGCATCCAAGGAACATCCCAAAAGCTTGGAACTCCTCAAGATCAAGCCTCAGGTTCATGTGAAGCTCTTTTCCAAGCTAGGACAGCATCTACCACAGTATTTTCAAGGGTTATCCTCTTTTGTCTCCAAGGTTAGTACACCCTACTAGTTACCTTAGTAATAACCTAGGTTTCCTAAAGAATGTTATAGATTTATCTTTTACATATCCCCTTCTTGTGGAATTGCACGAGTATCCCTAACTCCTAGGGGGTATCTTTTACATATCCCCTCATTGTTTTAGTACTGTAATTATCTTGTTCATTACAGGATGGTGTGGCAGGTACGTATACTCACACCTAAAGTATCCCTTAACTCCTAGGGGGTATTTTGGGGTGCGACAAAAGTGGTATCAGAGCCCTAGGCATTAGAGTCCCTAGGGTCACTTAGTACTCGATACCATAATTGAACAAGGCATAGGTGTTATGAAAGAGTTGTATTCCAAGTATAGACTAACAAGTTAGTCTTAGTCAAAATAGGTTGAACTTCAACCAAACTTAGAGTCCTATGCTAGGAACACGGATTGTATGTTATGCTATTATGTTATATACCATGTGTGCATTATTCTGTGCTTAGTAAAATATGCTTTGAATGAATGGTGAAATTGTTACTAAATGCGTATCCAAGTTAGACTCATGTTGTATTGTCATTCTCAGGTGAAATCAGGAGACGCAATACCCGGGGTCATGGATACAATACTCGGGGCAATGGAAGTGATGCTCCATCGGGTGATGATCAACCCGACTTTGCCCAATCCTTTGCTTCAATAGCCGAGACTTTGGCTATGCTAGCGGCAAGGCAACCAGCTACTCCACCTATTGTGGCACTTATACTTGCTCCTCCTAATAGAGCATAAGCCGGAATAGAGGCTTTTCAAAGGATGAGGCCTCCAACATTCTGTGGGAGTATTGATCCACTTGTTGTCGAAGGATGGATCCGGCAAATTGAGAAGATATTCTCAGTATTGACACCTGCTGAGGCAGAAAGGGTTACTTGGGCCGCCTTCATGCTTGAAGGTGAGGCCGATCATTGGTGGAGGTCCGCGCTTAGGACCCGAGATTTGACCTGACAGGGTCAAGTGTGGACATGGGGTGAGTTTTTGGACATCTTTTACAAGTACTTTCCAGTCGGGATGAAGGAAAAGAATGAGGTCGAATTCATTACCTTGGAGCAAGGTCATATGTCAGTAGCCGCCTATGAGCCTATGTTCTCGAAGCTATCTCGATTTGCTCCACATTTGATAGCTACCAAGGCCATGAAAGCCCAAAAATTTGAGAGGGGGTTGAAGGCCTACCTCAAAGATCAAGTCTTAATGTTCAGACATGAGACATACTCAGAAGTCGTAGTTATGGCTCTTTTGGCGGAGTCGAATTCCACGGAATTTTTCAAAAGAAGAGGGATGGAGAAGGGACAGTCAAGTAATTCAGGGGAGAAGAGAGCTAGGACTATGTCATACCAGTCCGTGGGGCCGGCTCAGTCACAGAGGATGTCTTTTGCACCACAGGTTCCCCGTCCTTTTGCTCCACCGACTTTTTGCCCGGCTACCTCATATGCTCCTCGCCCTGCATTACCTTAAACTATGGGTTATGCTCCTCCTGCCTATTCACAGGATGTTTTCACCCTTTGTGAAGGCGTCATCCAGCAAGGGAATGCTGAAAGGCTAACGGAGGCTATTTTCATTATGGCGACCAAGGCCAAATGATTCAGAATTGCCCTCGACGTCATCTACCAGCCCATTCTCAAGGGAGTAGGCTACCTGTTAGGCAGATATCTCAGCAAAGCTCTTCCCAGGCTTCAAGGGCCTCACCGTCTACAGAGCCTCATCACCAAGCCACCTAGGGCCGAGTTTTTGCCCTATCCAAGAGAGACGCACGTGCATCCGATGATGTCGTGCAAGGTACGCAAGAATTCTAGAAGTTTTAAGTTGTGAAAAAATTTCCATTATATGATGAGTTATTTTTTTATAGTAGGGGCTACCTATGTATGATGTATGTCTTGTTTGAAATCTACTGATGTTAGTGTTTAATCTTACAGGCACCTTATTAGTGAACGAGTGTCTCGCCCGAGTGTTGATCGACACAGGATCTACTCACTCTTTTGTCTCACCCAGTTTTCCAGAGGACTTTTTGACTGAGGCTACTCCGTTAGAGCAGGAGTTGACCATTGCAACTCCACTTGGCAAGTCGGTTGATACGGACAAGATATTTAGAGATTGTGTGGTTCAAGTGAAGGAGAATGAACTATTAGCCAATCTCATCGTCCTAGATTTCCAAGACTTGGATTTCGATGTCATCCTAGGGATGGATTGGTTGTCAAACCATCACGGCCATGTTGCTTGTTTTGAAAAGATGGTGAATTTCAAGCCGAAAGGAGTAAAACCATTGCACTTTCGAGGATTGAGAGAAAGGGATATTGCTCGCCTGGCAGCCTTGAGCTTAGCAAACCCAGAAGCACAAGACTCCTCAGCCATTACGGTCATGAGTGAGTTCTGGGATGTGTTTCTAGAGGAACTTCCCGGGTTACCTCCTAATAAAGAGATCGAGTTCACTATAGAGCTTGCTCCGAGCACCGCTCCGATTTTAAGGGAACCATATAGAATGGCCCCGATAGAGGTTGAGGAGCTGAAAAAGAAAATTGAGGAGTTACAAGAACTTGGTTTCATCCAACCAAGTGTGTCACCATGGGGTGCTCTGGTCCTCTTTGTAAAGAAGAAGGACGGGTCGATGAGAATGTGCATAGACTACCGTCAGTTGAACAAGGTCACTATCAAGAATCGTTATCCCTTACCACGAATAGACGACCTATTTGACCAACTGAAGGGAGTGAGATTTTTCTCCAAGATTGATCTTAGATCAGGATATCATCAGTTAAAGATCAAGGCGGAAGATGTCCCGAAGACGGCTTTCAGGACTTGGTATGGGCACTACGAGTTCCTTGTTATGCCTTTTGGCCTGACGAATGCACTGGTGGCGTTCATGGATCTGATGAACCGGGTGTTCCGATCATACTTGGATCAATGTGTGATTGTGTTCATTGATGACATTTTGGTATATTCCCAGACACAGGAAGATCACGCACGAGATCTTTGCCTTGCTCTGGAGATGTTGAGAGAGCATAGGCTATATGCCAAATTGAGTAAGTGCAAATTATGGTTAGAGAAGGTAGCATTTCTCAGGCATGTAGTGTCAGCTGAGGGCATTTTTGTTGACCCGGCAAAGATAGAGGCAGTTATGAGCTGGGAGAGACCCAAGAGTGTCACCGAAATTTAGAGTTTCTTGGACTAGCGGGCTACTACCGGAGATTTATGGAGGGATTCTCCAGTTTGGCTTCACCTCTCACTAACTTGACGAGGAAAAATACCAAGTTTAGTTGGAGTGATCGATGTGAAGTTAGCTTTCAGGAGTTGAAGAAGCGGCTCTGTAGCACCCTGGACTTTTCTATACTTAATGAATAGCATTTTCATAACTAATTGGCCTTTCTCATAGTCTAATTAATAAATAATGGAGAAATTGGAAATTCTCAAATGTCAGAAATGTTCCTTTTTGAAAGACAAACCCAACACAAGTTGAATCGTCGAAATCGGACAAACGAGTCAAAAGATATGGCCAAAATAGTTCTGACCTGCAGAGCACCGATCGCTCGGTCCATTCAGCGATCGATCGGTCCAAAACCAATCAATCGGTAGCTATCGACTGGTCAAAAATTTTGTATAGGAAAATTTTACAGAGAGCAGGTTTTTAACTGATCGATCGATAGGTGACCGATCGCTCGGTATTAAACACCGATTGATCGGTGTATCGTATTTTGCAGAAATTTCAGTAAGGGTTATTTCGTCTTTTGGGGGTTAAACCCTTTCTTATAAGGCCTTGCCCGAGCCTTAGGCCTTCATTCACATTACTTAGAAGATTTTGAGAGTTAGAGAGAGAGGAGAAAGGGATTTCTAACCTAGGGTTTGCTTTGGAGAAGAAATCAAAAGGGTTTGGAAGCCCTAGATCATCACAAGCTCGCTTCTTCTCTAAGTTCAAGGTTCAACTAGTGAGGAGCATGTTTCTCCAAAGCTAGGGCAGCAACTCACATGCATTTTTGAGAGGGGTTTTTCCTCAACTCAAGCCTTCTTCAAGCAAGGGTTTCTTCTTTCAAGTTGGAGCTTCCATCAAGGTTTACACCAAGGAGCAAACCTTGATTCAAGGTTAGTACACCCTACTAACATTCCCTAGCAATAACCTAGGTTTTCTATTTTAAATGGTGATTCTTTATATTATGCTTTCCTTCCCTATAAATTGTATCATCTCAATAAATATAAACAAGATAAGGAAAAAGGACATGGATGTGTATTGAATGTGGATTGAGGCGATGGGATGCCAAGTGTATGATGTGTGATATGTGTGGTGTGGTAAATGAAAAATGGAGAATGGGCATTTTACAAATAATAAACTTACCCTTATGTGATTGGATGGAAAATATGCATTAAAGAAGAAGAAGATGAACTATTAATGGACATCGTATGTTATGTGTTGATAAATGCCTAACCTATGAAATGATGACTTAAAGGAATTGGATGTAAGCCTTATGTAATTGTTCTAGTAAATGATGACTTGACCAAATGCTATGTTGATCACCTAAATGTTTGCATGATATGCTATAAATTTAAATGAAATGCAATATCTCTTTTGTTATCCTCATTCCCATGATTGTCACTATTGGCACGTACACGAGCACGCATGTTAACATGAACCGAGATTTCAAGAGCATGTGCATATAATAACCAGCAAGAAAATATTGCATGTCAAGGAGGTTGGTTGCCTAGGGAGATTTAGGTACTAGCCTCTGGCTCACAAGAAAACCCCAAAACACATATTGTCAAGGAGGTTGGTAGCCCAGGGAGATTTGGGTATTAGCCTCTAGCCCACAAGAAAACCATATATCAAGGAGGTTGGCAGCCCAGGGAGTTCGGGTGCTAGCCTCTGGCTCACAAGTTACAAGATGCAAGTTTACAAGATGATGACAAGGCATTCATGCATGCAAGCATACATGATTTTTCTCAAGCCATACTGAGACATGAAACGGATTTCCAAGCATGAGTTTTTATCGGAGTTTTTGCATTCATGCACGCACGTCAAGATGATTGTATCATACCATGTTCAATATTGTTTCTTTTGGTGATGTTCTTCTTACTGCTCTGTATTGTATTACTGTTGTGGTGTTTTATTAATTGTTATGGTTAGCTAGTAGCTTGTACTCACTAAGTATTCCATGCTCTGCCGTACTTTCATGTCGGCAGGTACTGTAGGAGCCCTCGACCCGGAGCCTTGGGTCGAGGAAGAGTATATAGAGGAGAGAGAGCCGTCTATCCCACTACAGTTTCAGGCGGACCGAGACCTTGACGTGTGGCCGTACCTCGACTACTGTTGAGGGGAGAGTACGAGAGGGTGCTTATGTATTTTGACACTTTGATAGGTGGGCATGTCCACCTTAGACTTAGTCAGGTTGTATATATGTTAACTTGGAATACTATTTTGGAAATCTTAGAAGAAAAGAAAAAGTTAGTTTATGCTTCCGAATTTACGTTTAGCTTCTGCGCTCTGATTATCATTGTTTAGTATTGTAATTATCTTGTTCATTACAGGATGGTTTAGCAGGTACGTATAGTCACACCTAAAGTATCCCTTAACTCATAGGGGGTATTTTGGGGCACGACAGGCTCACTACAACTCCCATCCTCACAGTGCCTTCCGGGAGCGGCGGTGTTGTTGTTTACAGTGATGCTTCCCACGTGGTATTGGGATGTGTGCTCATGCAGCACGGACAGGTCATTGCCTACGCCTCAAGGCAATTGAAAGAGCATGAGAAGAATTATCCTACTTATGACTTAGAGCTCGCCGCGGTTGTGTTTGCATTGAAGATTTGGCGACATTATCTCTACGAGGAACAGTTTGAGGTGTTCACGGATCATAAAAGCCTAAAATATTTGTTTTCTCAGAAGGAGCTTAATTTAAGGCAAAGGCGACGGGTAGAATTTTTGAAAGATTATGAGTGTTCCATTCAATACCATCCAGGCAAGGCTAATGTAGTCGTAAACGCACTTAGCAGGAAGTCTACTGCACGCTTGGCTCATATGATGGTGCATAAGTGGAGGTTCTTAGAAGATGCATCCAACCTCAACATCAGTTTCAGTCTCCCTACCTTTAGGCCGGTAATGGCTAACGTCACAGTTAGGCCTTATATCCTGGACATGATCCAAGAGTTGCAGGGAATGGATGCCGAGCTACTTTCTTACCGAGGTAAGTCAGTTAATAGTGGTAGCAAGGATTTTGCGACGAAAGAAAATGGAATTGTCACTTTCAAAGGAAGAGTATGTGTCCCAGCCGATGAGAAGCTTAAACGAGAAATCTTGTACGCGGCCCACTGGTCCAAGTACACCGTTCACCCCGGAGGTACCAAGATGTATAGTGACTTGAAAAAGCACTTTTGGTGGCGAAACATGAAGCGAGAAATAGTGCAGTACATGTCACGATGCTTGGTGTGCCAGCAAGTCAAGGCCGAGCACAGGAGACCGGCTAGACTTTTACAGTCTCTCCCTATTCTCGAGTGGAAATGGGAGCTAATCTCTATGGACTTTATTGTGGGGTTGCCAAAGATGACTAGAAACTGTGATGCTATATGGGTGGTGGTTGACAGACTAACAAAGTCCACCCATTTCTTGCCATACCGGAGTACCTTTAATTCCAATCAGTTGGTTGTATTGTATATCAAAGAAATAGTTCGGTTGAACGGGGTACCAGTGAGCATTGTCTCAAATCGAGACCCTAGATTTACCTCGAAGTTCTGGAAAAGTTTTCGAAGTGTAATGGGTTCCCGGTTGGACTTCAGCACGGCTTTCCATCCACAGACGGATGGGCAAACTGAGCGAGTGAATCATGTAATTGAAGATATGCTCCGGCATGTATGCTAGACATTAAGGGAAGTTGGGAAGATCACCTACCTTTGGTGGAATTCACCTACAACAATAGTTACCAGGCAAGCATACAAATGGCTCCTTTGAGGCTTTGTATGGGAGAAGTTGTAGATCCCCGTTGTATTGGGATGAATTTGGGGAAAGGAAGGTGTTAGGCCCCGAATTAATTGAACAACCCGCGGATAGGGTCAAGCTTATCCGGGAGAGGTTAAAGACCACACAGGATAGACAGAAGAACTACGCCGACAACCGAATAAAAGACCTTGAATTTCTAGTTGGCGACTTTGTTTTTGTCAAGATCTCACCAAGCAAGGGTATCACAAGGTTTGGGAAGTGAGGAAAGCTCAGTCCGAGATATGTGGGTCCATTCGAGATCATTACTAGAGTCAGTGAGGTGGCTTGCCATGTTGCCTTACCCGCTCACATGGCGGCGGTCCACAACGTGTTTCACATCTCTATACTCCAGAAGTACATCCCAGACCCTTCTCATGTCATCGAGCTTGATCCGGTAGAAATTCAGGAGGATCTCACACTAGTTGAGCAACCAGTGCAGATCTTGGATAGGCGAGATCAAGTCTTGCGCAAAAAGACCATTCCCTTGGTCTTGGTAAGATGGCAACACCATTCAATAGAGGAAGCTACAGAGGAGCGAGAGGCCGAAGTAAGAGAAAAGTAGCCTCAGTTATTTGTTTAGGACCTTGGCCTTCCCTTGTATTTTGTTATGGTTTTATGCATGTTTGTATCGTCTAAATTTTGATGATGAAATTTTTGTAAGGGGGGGAGAATGTAGCACCCCAGACTTTTCCATACTTAATGAATAACACTTTCGTAGCCAATTAGCCTTTCACGTAGTCAAATTAATAAATAAGGGAGAAATTGAAAATTCTAACACACCAGAAATTTTCCTTCTCGAAAGACGAATCCAACGCAAGTTGAATCGTCAAAATCCCACGAACGAGTCAAAAGATATGACCAAAACAATTGAAACCTATAGAGTACCAATCGCTAGGGATCGAACGGTCCACAACCGATCGCTCGGTCCAAACTAGCGATCGATCGGTCCACGACCAATTGATCGGTAGCTATCGACTGGTTAACTTTTTTGTATGGGGAAAAATTTCAGAGAGCATGTTTTTGACCGATCGCTAGGTAAAGAACACCGATTGATCGGTAGGCGACCGATTGCTCGGTATTAACCACCGATCGATCGGTATATCGCATTTTACAGAAATTTCATTAAGGACTTTTTCATCTTTTGGGCGTTAAACCCTTGCCTAGAAGGGCTTGCTCAAGCATTTGGGTCCCCACACACCATCCTTAGAGCATTTTGAGAGAAAGGGGAAGAGAAACTAGGGTTCTAAAGACCTCTTCCTATTCGAGAGAAAGATCAAGGTTTGAGCATCCAAGGATCATCCCAAAAGCTTGAACTCCTCAAGATCAAGCCTCAAGCTCGTGTGGAGCTATTTTCCAAGCTAGGGCAACGTCTCCCACAACATTTTCAAGGGTTTTCCTCTTTTGTCTCCAAGGTTAGTACACCCTACTAGTTATCTTAGTAATAACTTAGGTTTCCTAAAGAATGTTATAGATTTATCTTTTACATACCCCCTTCTTGTGGAATTGCACGAGTATCCCTAAAATGAACAAGATAAACTAAAAGAATATGGATGTGTGAGATGAATGTATGGTTGGTTGAGGCGATTGGATATCGTGTGGATGTTGTGTGATGGAAATGGTGGAAGGGCATTCTACAAATAATGAACTTACTTTGATGAATTGATGAAAAATATGCACTAAAAAGAGTAAATGAAAGTGAGATTTATCCAGATCAATGATCTCTAAGACCTAGAGGGGGGGTGAATAGGTCTATCTAATAATTTCTAACCAATTTTAATTTTTCAATTAATATGTTTAAAAATCAATGATTAACTCAATCAGACAATCCACACAAATCAAACACAGAAGATTTTTACGTGGAAAACCCTAACGGGAAAAAACCACGGGACCTTGTCCAGCAATAAACTTCACTATGAAAAGATATCAAGTACAAGATAAGACCTTACCAAAACAGAAACTATGTTCCTAGGTATAGACTCTTACTCTTGATTTCCACGAACCAGCAGGTTCGATCTCCGCCTTAGCAGCTTCGGTTCCACACCGACCAAATCTTTTCAAGCAACTTCAAATCCACGATCACACACGATCGATCTCCTTCCACGAAGGCTCCGGATCAATCACCGGACACACACACAAGGTGTAGGGTTGTGAATCAATTTAGTAAATTTCAAACCCTAGAGGGATCTCATACAGATCTGAGATCACACAATGCAAGATCAAAGATTTTAATCTATACTTGCATTCTCTAGGATCTAAGAAAGAGGAGGGATCACAAAGATCTAATTAAAAACAATTAGAAAAACCCTAGAAGAGTTTCTCAGACCTCTACTCTTTCAAAAATTATCAAAGACACGAATTAGGTCTCTCAAAAGTTGTTTATATAGGGTTAAAAAAAGAATCCAGAAAAAGAAAAATTCTTTTTACGGGGACCGATCGATCGGTGCTCACAACCGATCGCTCGGTTCACAACCGATCGATCGGTTCTAATGACCGATCGCTCGGTCTTAAAACATCTCTCTGGAAATTTTCCCCATACAAATATTTAGTCCAGTCGATAGCCACCGATCGCTCGGTAGGCCACCGATCGATCGGTCGCAATACCGAGCGATCGGTTGAGACAGAATTTTTGCCAAAATTAATTCATTTTATTTTTATTTGATTCAACTAAGATCAAATAACTTTGGTAGGCTTAAATCTATCCTCCTAGGTATTTTTAGAGTTATCTAAGTCAAATCAAACCTAGGTAGGGGTCTCTAAGTCCATTACCTGTCTAGATCCGGAGTAGAACCTTTTTCTTCTCTTTCTTCTATCTTCTTTAAGCTTTAGCTCTTCTCTTCTTTTCTGACAAGTTGAACATGATTCGAGGACTCGACTCAACTGACCTATCTAATGATCACGGAATTTGCCAACACCTATTTAGGGATTTACAATCTCCCCCTTTGGCAATTCCGGGACAAAACAAAACTAATTCATATACTAGGTTCAAATTTTCCCAATTGATTCAAAAATGGAAAATTGACCTTTACATGACTCAAAAAAAATTACATGACTGTTGACATGTTAACTTGTCATGATTTACCAAACTTAGAACCTGTTTGCCTGCACATGCTAAATCAAAAACCTGTGAAGCATGGGAAATAACATATAGGATGAAAATATGTATAACCATTCAAAACCATTCACAATCCATAACAGGTTAGTATTCCAAACCATTCACAATCCATAACAGGTTAGTATTCCAAAAGAACCATTCATCATCCATAACACAATCTATAACCATTCATCATCCATAACTCATCCACATAACATATTATATTCTCCCCCTTTTTGGCTCGAAATGCCAAAGGTGGATTAGAAAAGAAAATTATAAACTATTGAAAGGAGATGAGATAGAAAGTAAGGAGCATAAACCATTCAAATATATATATCCATAACAAGTCAATAATAACCAAGAAGGTTTGTACTAAGTACAACCAATTCAAAGTACATCAAAATGGTAAACAAAGTCTGTCACTTGACTAAAAAACAACTTCTATCACGAACCATCACTCTTGCTCATCATCAGAAGTGAGCTGTGACTCATAGTAAGTTCGAAAATCTCGAACATCTCTCTGTACTCCAAGCACTGCTGCATCGAGAGATCCAAGTCGACCACGAACCTCTGTAGTAAACTCCTCGTATGAAGAAATATGAGTCCTGAGATCCATCTGCATCTCTCTCATCATCCTCCCAAGATCGTCCATAGTGGTAGGAGGAGGACGAGATGACCCAGCACCAACTTCTGCTCCCTCCTCTGTATCTCGAACTGAGGCATGTGAAAAACTCTGAGCTAGGGTCTTTTTGGTGATTGGACCCTTAGGAACTCGAGTTGGAACACCAGGAGGGGCGATAACTCCTTGAGAACCAAGAAGTTTAGTGATGAGTGAACCAAATGGTAGGGCTCCAACTGCTGTATTAGTTTGATGGGCTTGGATCATCAAGTCAATGATGTGAGCGGCAAGATCAATATCACGCCCACGTAGAAGACTAAACAAAAATCTAGCTCTTTCTTCCCTAAGGTCCGCAGTATGAACCTTTGGATGGATATTTGCACTCATAACAAGGTTTACTAGTCTAGCATCCTTAGTGAGTTTCGCCACTTCAATAAGAGATCCAACCCAAAACGAAGGAGTACCACTTAGAAAGGTAACTACATGTTCCATGGAGTCTTTATCCTCATCAGTTTTATAATTATAAGGATAATATGCATTTGGAACTCTAGGACATCCAAGGAATTTAGAAACCAAATCAGCATTTATGATAACAGATTGTTCTAATGCTCGAGATTTGAATGACCATTTTTTCTGGTTGATTTCAGAAAAATTAGAGTAAAATTCTCTAACTAACTGGACAGAAGCAGGACCGGATAAGGTAAGTATACCTTCCCATTGACGATCGGAAATCAGAGTAGGAAGATAATAATCACCAAAATCAGAAATATGGATGTCCCTTTCAACCATAACACCTTTCTTACTAAAATACTCACTATAGAGTTGAGCAGCAGTAGGACTGATAAACTGGGATAACTTACTAGACTGGGAAGATGATGCTTTTCCTTTATTTTTCCGAGTTTTATCAGCCAGAGATTTTTGACGATTCTCAATTGTAGAATCAATCATTCTACGAATTGGCCTGTCCCCTATGGAAATACCATGCCCTATTGGAGTGAAAGTAAAGGGCTCTAGGTTTTCCTCATCTTGAGGAGGATCCTCTTGGTTGTTGAGGACCAACCTCCGATGTTTGGGGATGCCAGACATGAGATATGCAAGTAGGATTAACGACAAAACGAACGCCATTGAAGAAAATGCAAGAAATGATGCCCTAGATGAGAAAATCAATCTAAAGCAAAGAAAATGCACAACTCTTACCTTTTAGATCCTTGGGAAACCTTTAGAGTAGAATGGAATGTTCGTAGGAAAGATTTGGAGGAGAGGAAACCGAGAGATCGCTCTGGAGATCGGAGAACAAGTGAACAAAAAAAATAGAAATGAGGGTTTTATAACCCTGTTCACGAAAGACCGATCGATCGGTCTTTAGCACCGAGCGATCGGTGCTCTGAAAATTTTTTCAAAAATTTTCACAGTTAAAACCTTTTCTCCCCCTCAACCAATGGAACATTTAAAATACATTTTCACCTCAAAATGACCAACTAATAAAAAAATTTGCAATATGTGATTTCATCAAAATCATAGGTAATAATCACCCAAGAATTGATATATCAAGTATAGGCATAAACAAGGATTATGAAACATTAATTGATTTCACCGGTGATTAAATATGGTATTTGCATCAAATTCACAATCAGAGTCAAGATACAATTAGAAGTAATGTGAATATGAAATCAAAATTCATTACTTGACTCGTTGAATTGGTTTCCTTCCTTAATCTAGATTTTGACATTATATTTCAAATGGGACTCTAAAATTTTCAAAAACTAGTGTTAAAACCAATAATCATCCATATTTATCTGATGAGCAATTTTTACCCCATATTTGACTAATAAATTATTTCATTTCTTTTTCAGTCAAATTGTACTCATTATGTAAATTCTTTTTGGAGTACACATATATAGACACTAGCACACTGGTGACTTTCACTCAAGTGAGAAGGTAGCTCTTTCTAATGACAGTAGGGGCTTTCACACTAGCAATCCATATAGATACCTACTGTTTGTCTAGGTAGCCATTACTTACTGTTTGCATTCACTAGTAGCTATCACACAAACTCACAGGTAGTCCTCTCCATGTCAATAATTTTTATATCTAGGGGCTCACCTTATGGAATTTTTATGACATTGGTTATACTAGATTTGATTAGTCTAGGGAACCATATTGTATAATATTAGAACCTTTATTTACGAACTAAAACCATCTAAAGGAATCAGTCAGAGGGCTGTGCAAATGAGAACATCATTGTATGCTCAACTCTAACTGAGGTTAATTAGCATGACCAAATTCAATCACAAGATCAAACCAACAATTGAACTTTCCTATTTATTGACGGTGGATCCAGCTAAAGCAAGAGCTATCATCGAGATGCCTGCACCTCGGACAGAAAGGAAATTCGAGGATTTCTGGGCAGGATTCAGTATATCAGTCATTTTATTGCACAGCTTACTCCGGTTTGTGAGCCGATTTTCAAATTGCTTAGAAAGAATGTGCCGACAGTCTGGTCAGATGAATGTCAACAGGCCTTTGATAAGATCAAGCAATATCTTCTCAATCCACCCGTGCTTGTCCCTCCGACACCCGGACGACCACTTTTAATGTACATCTCCATCCAAAAAACTTCTATGGGTTGTGTGCTAGCTCAGCATGATGAATCAGGCAGAAAGGAACAGGCCATTTATTACATCAGTAAGCGTTTGCATGAATACGAAGAGAAGTACAATGCGTTAGAGAGGACTTGTCTAGCATTGGTTTGGGCTACCCAGCGCTTACAACATTACTTACTGGCCTATCCTGTGATTTTGGCATCAAGAATGGATCCACTCAAGTACTTACTGGAGAAGCCTGCTACTTCAGGAAGAACAGCCAGATGGCTCATGATGTTATCAGAATTTGACATCACATACATGACACAGAAATCAATCAAGGGGCAAGCAATTGCTGATCATTTGGCATATAACCCATCATCCGACTATGTTTCAGTGCATGACCAGTTTCCGGATGAAGCTATTCTAAGTTTAGAACCAGAAGATCCTGATTATATTGGATGGGAGATGTACTTTGATGGAGCCGCAAACCAACACGGGAATGGGGCAGGAGCAGTCTTAATCTCGCCAAGAGGAGCTCATCTTCCTATCTCAGTCAAGCTAAAGTTCAGATGTTCAAATAATACTGCAGAATACGAGGCATGTATAGCTGGACTCAGAGAAGCACATTGTATTGGCATAGAAGAGATTGATGTTTATGGTGATTCATCACTGGTAATTTGTCAAGCTAATGAGTCATGGGCAATCAAGGAAGAAAAGTTGATTCCGTATCTGGCATGCCTTAATGTTTTATCACTAAGTTCAGGAGAATCACTTTCAATCACAGATGCAGGACGCATAACAGATTCGCCGATGCTCTTGCGACCCTAGCTGCAATGGTTAAATTTCCTAAAGGAAGTCTAATTTGGCCTATTGAGATTCAGCAACAAGACCAGCCAGCTTATTGTCTAGTTATAGAAGAGCGCCCAGATGACAAGCCATGGTACACAGATATCAAGCAATACTTGGATGACGGCACTTTTCCTCTGGAAGCCACTAAAACAGATCGTCGAGCAATCAGAAGACTCTCTATTCAGTTTGTTCTCTCAGGAGGAGTGTTATACAAGAGGTCACCCAATTTGATTTGGTTGAGATGCCTTGATAAAAAGGAAGCAGCACAAGTGGTTGAAGAAGTTCACGGAGGAGTTTGTGGTCCCCACATGAACGGGTTAATGCTGTCAAAGAAGATTCTTAGATTGGGGTACTATTGGACTACTATGGAATCCGATTGCTGTCGTCATGTGCAAAAATGTCATCAATGCCAGATTTACGCAGACCGAATCAATGCACCGCCTACTACATTGCACAATCTTACTGCACCTTGGCCTTTCTCAGCTTGGGGCATAGACGTCATTGGGCCCATCACGCCGAAAGCATCAAACGGTCATCGGTTTATTCTGGTTGCGATTGATTATTTCACAAAATGGATTGAAGCGGCCTCTTTTGCTAATGTCACAGCTTCGGTTGTTTAGCGGTTTTTCAAGAAAGACATCATTTGCAGATATGGGGTTCCGTATGAGATCGTCACAGATAATGCTCTCAATTTCTGCAACAAAGGTATGACTGAACTCTGTCAGAGATTCAAGATCCAACATCATAATTCAACACCATACAGACCTCAAACCAATGGTGCAGTCGAGGCCGCAAACAAAAATATGAAGCGAATCATCGAGAAGATGGCAATCAAGTATTCTACATGGCATGAAATGCTTCCCTATGCACTCATGGCCTATCGAACATCGATTCGCACTTCGACTGGTGCGACACCATTCTCCTTAGCATACGGAATGGAAGCTGTCTTGCCTATTGAGGTAGAAATTCCGTCATTGCGAGTGCTAATGGAAGCAGAAATTGAAGAATCAGAATGGGCACAAGCCAGGTATGAACAATTGCATCTGATTGAAGAAAAGCGACTGAAAGCCATAGATCACTCACAAGCCTATCAGAGGCGTATGGCTAGAGCGTTCAATAAGAAAGTCAGGCACAGAGATATTGAAGTTGGTGACCTTGTTCTCCGAAAATTGTTGCCAAATCGTCCAGATCCGAGAGGGAAATTTACACCAAACTACGAAGGCCCATACATTGTCAGAGAAAAGTTCTCTGGAGGCGCCCTTCGACTTGGACAAATGGATGATGAGGATCTTCCTGAGCCAATCAATTTAGATAAAGTTAAGAAGTATTATGCTTAGGATCCTATCTGATAACTGCTTGTACTCTTAGTTCTTTGGGATATGATAGGCGGCCATATTTGGCACCTGTTCTCCCTGTAAATCATGTAACACCTACAATATATCAATAAAATTCGTTAGTTAACCCTTCGAGCCTAATAACCTCTCTTTCAAAAACCTTCTATCGGGACACCGTGCACTTAGTCTGCTATGAACTACGTCATGACCTGATCCTGAAAAAGGTACGTAGGCAACCTGGAAATCAGGTGCGGTCAAATTTTCAAACCATTTGGACAAAGTAGCTCCAACTCAAAAACATTCAAAAAAAAAGCATTCAAAAAAAAGCATTCAAAAAAAAAAAAAAAAAAAAAACAAAAAAAAAAAGAAAAAAAAATCAATCAAGAGGTGTTCAAGAAAAGACAGAGTTCAGATAAGCAGAAAAGATGTCCCAAACTTTCAGTCCCCTCAGCCAACGTTTCGTCCCATCTCAAGTCCTCCTAGATCCCTTAGAGATTAAGAGTACAAGCAATTATCAGAATAGTATCCGAGGCAGAATGCTGGCATACAAGGCAATGAAGGGAGTAGAAGCCTCCATATGAAATAAATCGCGGGCATGAGTGAAAACCGGAAACAGCCTCACTGCGCAAAAAGTACGCGAATCCCAGCTCTAGTCTTGTGACTAGGGGCAAAAAAAAAAAAAGGGAAAATAATTTGATCAATTTCGCAGGCATGAGTGAAAACCGGAAACGGCCTCATCGCGCAAAAATAATGCGAACCCTGTGACTTGGTCATTCCAAGGGTAAAAAAGGGAAAAAGTTGAAAGTGGTTCAAACAGCGAATTTTGTCAAAAATCTTTTGTGCATCAGTTTTTCAGGCAATCAGAGCAGAATCGTACTTCAAATAAATCGCGGGCATGAGTGAAAACCGGAAACGGCCTCATCGCGCAAAAATAATGCGAACCCTGTGACTTGGTCATTCCAAGGGTAAAAAAGGGAAAAAGTTGAAAGTGGTTCAAACAGCGAATTTTGTCAAAAATCTTTTGTGCATCAGTTTTTCAGGCAATCAGAGTAGAATCGTACTTCAAATAAATCACGGGCATGAGTGAAAACCAGAAACGGCCTCAATGCGCAAAAATTACGCGAACCCCAGTCCTAGTCTTGTAACGATCTAATCAACTTCGCAGGCATGAGCGAAAACCAGCAATGGCCTCATCGCGCAAAAATTGTGCAACCCGTGACTTGGTCATTCCAAGGGCAAAAAAGGGAAAGAGTTGTAAAAGATCCTTCGTGCTTCACCTCTCAAGCAAACACGTTTGTCTTAACAATCCATTTGTTCACAAGACCCTTTGTATCGCCAATCTGGCACGTGGTGAGACCAAACTTAGTTTTACTTATCCTGTACAATGATGATTAATAAAGTCCTGTTTTCTCTTGGTCATACTGTACTGTCCAAAAACACCAAATGTTTTCATGATCTCCAAATGCTATATCTAAAAGGCAATTCCCATGCAAACTTGAAAGCAGAGTATAGTATTTCACATGATTTCAAAAGCCATTTTTCAAAATAAAATCTACAATTCTCAAAAGAAAAAGAAATTCTAAATTTTTGTTCAAATTTGGGTTTCATGGTCTGACTAGGACAGTTCTCTCTCGCTCGTGGCAAGCAACGTCTCTTGCGATCGCGGATTAGCAAGGAAGCAAGTACATCTCCAGCAATTTATCTCATCCTTTCTGTTTGACATCGGAATGTGTTGTCATTCATTTCAGTTTGATTGTCATCGGAATGTGTTGTCATCCATTTCCTCTCGTTTGCTTGACGTCGGAATGTGTTGTCTTGCATTCATCTCCTCCTGTTTGACATCGGAATGTGTTGTCATTCATTTCAGTTTGGTTGACATCGGAATGTGTTGTCATCCATTTCATCTCGTTTGCTTGACATCGGAATGTGTTGTCTTGCATTCATCTCCTCCTGTTTGACATCGGAATGTGTTGTCATTCAGTTCAGTTTGGTTGACATCGGAATGTGTTGTCATCCATTTCATCTCGTTTGCTTGACATCGGAATGTGTTGTCCTGCATTCATTTCGACCTGTTTGACATCGGAATGTGTTGTCATTCAGTTCAGTTTGGTTGACATCGGAATATGTTGTCATCCATTTCATCTCGTTTGCTTGACATCGGAATGTGTTGTCTTGCATTCATTTCCACCTGTTTGACATCGGAATGTGTTGTCATTCAGTTCAGTTTGGTTGACATCGGAATGTGTTGTCATCCAGTTCATCTCGTTTGCTTGACATCGGAATGTGTTGTCTTGCATTCATCTCCACCTGTTTGACATCGGGATGTGTTGTCGTTCATTTCATCTTGTTTGCTTGACATCGGAATGTGTTGTCCTGCATTCATCTCGACCTGTTTGACATCGGAATGTGTTGTCATTCAGTTTATCTCTTTTGTTTGACATCGGAATGTGCTGTCATTCATCTCTTCTGCTTGACATCGGAATGTGTTGTCATGCATCCATCTCGTTTGCTTGACATCGGAATGTGTTGTCATGCATCCATCTCCACTGTTTGACATCGGAATGTGTTGTCACTCAGTTCAGCATGCTTGACATCGGAATGTGTTGTCATGCATTCATCTCCCCTGTTTGACATCGGAATGTGTTGTCATTCAGTTCAGAGTGGTGGACATTGGAATGTGTTGCCATCCATTTCATCTCTTCTGTTTGACATCGAAATGTGTTGTCATTCAATCTCTTCTCGTTTGACATCGAAATGTGTTGTCATCCATTTCATCTCTTCTGTTTGACATCGAAATGTGTTGTCATTCAATCTCTTCTCGTTTGACATCGAAATGTGTTGTCATCCATTTCAGCTCCTCTGTTTGACATCGAAATGTGTTGTCATCCATTTCATCTCCTCTGTTTGACATCGAAATGTGTTGTCATTCAATCTCTTCTCGGTTGACATCAAAATGTGTTGTCATCCATTTCATCTCCTCCGTTTGACATCGAAATGTGTTGTCATCCATTTCATCTCCTCTGTTTGACATCGAAATGTGTTGTCATTCAATCTCTTCTCGGTTGACATCGAAATGTGTTGTCATCCATTTCAGCTCCTCTGTTTGACATCGAAATGTGTTGTCATTCAATCTCTTCTCGGTTGACATCGAAATGTGTTGTCATCCATTTCATCTCCTCTGTTTGACATCGAAATGTGTTGTCATTCAATCTCTTCTCGGTTGACATCGAAATGTGTTGTCATCCATTTCAGCTCCTCTGTTTGACATCGAAATGTGTTGTCATTCAATCTCTTCTCGGTTGACATCGAAATGTGTTGTCATCCATTTCATCTCCTCTGTTTGACATCGAAATGTGTTGTCATTCAATCTCTTCTCGGTTGACATCGAAATGTGTTGTCATCCATTTCATCTCTTCTGTTTGACATCAAAATGTGTTGTCATTCACTCATCTCCATTTGTTCGACAATCGAATGTGTTGTCACTCACTCCATCAATCATTTTGCTTTCGAACTCCCTTCAATCCATGTTTCACTTACACCCATTTTCCCCAGCAGTCCTCCGTAATGAGGCTATAAACTACTATCCTTCACTCCATCTTTTTGTTCTGGCAAGTTTAACTGGGCTTTCCCTTTTTCTTATCTTTGATTTCCACAAGTTTTCACAGGTTTTAGGTGTGTAAAAATGACGGGTTCTTCAATCTTTGTCGTTCAATTGCTAGCATTCTCCGACAAAGAGGGGCAACTGTGAACACCCCATTTTTACACCCCTTAATCCCTTGATTTTATTTGTAATTTTAATTTTAATTTTAATTTTAATTTTAATTTTAATTTTATTATTTTATTTGAGTGTCGAGGTTCTAGATCCGAGAAAGAGAGAGAGAGAGATCATCCCCTTTACCCATTGTTCAAAGCCCTCAAAAGAGAGACCCCATGTTTAAAACCCATGAGCCCGAGCCTGGGCCCAAAGTGTTGTAAAAAAAAAAAAAATTGTTTTTTTAAAGTTTCACAAAAGCCCATTTAGAGAACCCTATCTCACACTATAAATACCCTTTTTTTGAGGTCAGATGACCTCATTTTTTTTCTTCACTCATTTTCGGCAGCAACAGGGAACTCTCCGTTGTTTTACCTCCCGACCCATTCCTCTCTCGATCTCACTCTTCAATCCAGATCCGGCATCTTCACCGGCGAGCTTCAGTTAGTTCCGGCCGGCAATAGTGTCCTCCGATCTTCCTTCCCTTTCTCCATTCTCTCCCATTCGGTCTCACTCAATCTCTCATACGATTTCGTCTACGGTGAGTTCCATTGGTGGCGACAACAACTCTCTCAGCCTCCATCTTCTCCGGCAAGCCAAACACCACAGTATCTTCACCGACGGTAACTCACATCTTGAGCTCTTTCATTTTAGAGTTGGAAATCCTAGATCTAGATCTCTGGTTCTTCATCTGAACTTCCTCTTGTTTTGATTAGTTCCGATTTAGCTCTCCAGCCAGCAACGTTAGTCTCCATTGCAGCAGCAGCTCCGCCATCCCCGACCAGCTATTTTCTCTCCCTTCTTCTCGGAGAGCATCTCGCCTCCGATCATCTCCTCCGGCCAACTCCCTGTCCTCTTGTTCATCAGGTAATTAACCCATATCTCTTTTGATTGGTCTAAATTCTTTCTTATTTAGAAATTCTTAGATCCAGATCTAGAATTTCTAGATCTAGATCTAGAATTTCTCTCCTCTGTTGTCCTATTTATCTACTTTTGGGAATCTTACCTGCTGTAGAAAACCTTCTTCGACCAGCGTCTTCATCACTGGCGATCATTCCTTCCGGCGAGTTTTGATCCTCAACCAAGGCACCACCCTTTATCCCCGGCGACGATCTCATTGTCGATCATCTTCTCCGGCGAGATCTCACAGTGAACGGTTTTTTTTTTTTTTCTTTCTCTGTTCTTCATAGGTAATTCTCATCCCTTATCCTTCGTCTTTTCTATTTCAACCCATTTTCCTATGTTTTAATCCGGTTGCTAAGCTTAGATCCATCCTCCCATCTCTTTTTCAATTCCAGCAATTGCAACGAGCTCACCATCTGCGTGTTCCGGCCAGGCTTTGTAGCCTTTTCTTCCTGAGTTGAGAGGTAAAATTCATTCCAAATCTGTTCGTAAATCCACTTAGCTCTCTAGATCAGTTTTTTTTATATATGGATTTCTAGATCTGGACGTCTAGATCCAGAAGTTCAGATCTGGAAATTCATACGGATTTTTTCTTTTAACTGATGATTTTTTTTAGTTTATCATTTATATAATTCTCTCCCTTGATTTATTTATTTATTTCTTGTTCTTATTTCTCCGGCCAGTCATCCCAGTTCAGAAGGAGCATCAACTCACCAACGCTCTATCTCTCATTCCTTTTTTACTTGTTTAGTTCCATTGTTCTGTGGATGTTTTTCTTTTCTTTTTTTGTTTATTTTTGAGTGAGAGATAGAGGGTTCTCGAAGCCACGGCTTCATCACAGATTTCTTCTCCACAAACCTTCGCAGGTATAATCTCTACTTCTCTTAATTTTTGTTTTTGCATACTTGTTGATGAATGCATGTTCAAAACTGAGAAAATAGGGTTTAAATTTCTAACCCTGATTAGTGGCTGGCCTAGAGTGGGTCGACCTATATGGTCAATTAGCCCTAGACCGGTGACTATCTTTTAAACCTTTGATGCTGATGTGATCATTTAATTATTATCACCCTGTTTGTAATTTGTTTGGCATTAGGCCATAGTTTTCTTTTTTATTTTTGCCTACATTGGGCATTTAGATAGTTTTTTTTTAACCCTAAACAATTGGCCTACCCCCGTTAGTTAGCCCTACAAAAAAATCAAAAAATATAAAAAAGATCAAAATAAATTAAAGGTACTGGTCTATCCTCCCTTGGGACCTAGAGCAGGGTCCGTATTTAAACCATAGCCTCTTTTGGTTTAAGGCCGCTCGATCCGCCCTGCTCTTTGCCTTTAAGATAATTAAAATCATTTAGACTTTATTTTTGCCTACCTTGGGCACTTAGGATAGCCTTGACTAGTTAAAACTTGCCAAAATTAAAATACAAAAAAAAATCAAAAAAATACAAAATAACAAAAACATTTAAAAACCCACAAAGTGCAAAAAAAAGACTTACCCTAATAAATGAACGCCCCCTAGAGCTCCCCCACGAGCACCTAGCTACGCTGCCATCTCCCGGAGTGAGATTCATAAATCTCATTCCACTTCCCCTCCCCAACTCAAACACGAGTTGGAAGTGACCACACTCCGAAACGAGTATAAAAACAGTCACGGCCCCCGAACTACTATTGAGGGTCTGATTCCGACTAACCGGATAAGTAGGCAGCCCAATCAGGGTTCGACCCCAACCAAAAATAAACTTTTTTACACTCCCTTTTTTGATTTCGATTAGCAAAATTAATAAATTTTAGGAAATGTTAAGTGATTTTTTTATGTTTGATTTAGACCTAATGAGTAGGTTACCGTCATCGGATGGAGGTCCTGGGGTGCCTAACCCCTTCCCCAGGACCTAAAGGGATCCCTTACCTAGACTATTTTGGACCGTAGACCCCCTCATTTGGATTATTTCGGGATCCTACTTCCCCTAAGTAGGTGGCGACTCTCAAAGATAGATTTAGCGTTATTCCTCCACTCTCGGACCTTATTCCGATACCTAGAGTTGAGAGGGGAGGAAAGGCGATAAATTTATGCGTTCACACTTAGATCAAGGCTTGATCCTTGGTAGGAATCTTGATTGAAGCTCCAACTTGAAAGAAGCACACCTTTGCTTGAAGGAGACTTGAGTTGGGGAAGAAACCTCTTTCAAAAACGTGCTTGGGTCGCTGCCCTAGCTTGGAGAACGCTCTCCACGAGTGCTTGAGCCGTGATCTTGGAGAAAAACCGAACTTGAAGTGATCTAGGGTCTCAAAACCCCTTTGATTCTTCTCCAAAAGCAAAACCCTAGGTTTAGGAATCGCCCTCTCCTCTCTTCTTATCTCCCAATCTCTCTAAGTGTTGAGAATGAGCCCTAAAGGCTCGGGTTAAACTCTTAAGGTAAGAGTGAACCAACCAAAAGACCATAATACCCTTACTGAAATTTCTGCAAAAACACGAGTGCCGAACACGTTGTGCTGTGAACAGTGCCAAACACGTTGTGCTGTGAATTGTGCTGAACACGTTGTGCTGTGAACAGTGCTGAACACGTTGTGCTGTGAATAGTGATGAACATGTTGTGCTGTGAACAGTGCCAAACACGTTGTGCTGTGAATAGTGCCAAACACGTTGTGCTGTGAATAGTGGCAAACACGTTGTGCTGTGAATAGTGCTGAACACGTTGTGCTGTGAACAGTGCCTAACACGTTGTGCTGTGAAGGGTGCCAAACCCGTTGTCACGTTGTGTTGTACATAGTGCTGAGCTCGTTGTCCGTTGTCTTATGTATAACGTGCCCGTTGTGAGCTGTACAACGTACACGTTGTGCTGTACAACGTACCTGTTGTCTGTTGCACAACGGATGTACAACGTATACGTTATCAGAGCTAGAGCTACGTTATCAGAGTACGTTGTCTGAGCACGTTATCAGAGCTACGTCCTTAGTGCCTTCCGAGCTACGTCCTTAGTGCCTTCCGAGCTACGATTGCCTGCAGGTCCAGACTGTTTTGGCCATATCTTTTGACTCGTTCGTCGGATTTCGATGATTCAACTTGCGTTGGGTTCGTCTTTCGAAAATGCACATTTCTGACATTTCAGAATTTCTGATTTCTCTCTTATTTATTAATTAGACTATGAGGAAGGCCTAGTAGCTACGAAAACAGTGTTCATTAAGTATAGAAAAATCCGGGGTGCTACATTCTCCCCCCCTTACAAAAATTTCGTCTCTGAAATTTGGACGATACATACATGCACAAGACCATAAAATTACAAGGGAGTGCCAAGGCCTTAAACAAATAACTGGGGATACTTTTCCCGCACTTCGGCTTCTCGTTCCCATTTAGCTTCCTCCCTTGAATGGTGTTGCCATCTCACTAAGACCAAGGGAATGGTCTTGTTACGCAAGACTTGATCTCTCCTATCCAAGATCTGCACCGGTTGTTCAACTAGGGTGAGGTCCTCTCGAATCTCTATCGGATCCAACTCGATGACATGAGAAGGATCCGGGACATACTTTCGAAGCATAGAGACATGGAATACATTGTGGACCGCCGTCATATGAGCAGGTAAAGCAACACAGTAAGCTACCTCACCGACTCGAGCAATGATCTCGAACGGACCCACATATCTCGGGCTAAGCTTGGCACTCTTCCCGAATCGCATAACACCTTTGGTCGGTGAAATCCTTACAAACACAAAATCACCGACTCGGAATTCAAGATCCCTCATTCGGTTGTCGGCATAGCTTTTTTGTCTATCTTGTACGGTCTTTAACCTCTCCCGGATAAGCTTGACCCTATCCGCGGTTTGTTCAATTAACTCGGGGCCCAAAATCATTCTTTCTCCCACTTCATCCCAATACAACGGGGATCTACAACTCCTTCCGTACAAAGCCTCGAAAGACGCCATTTGTATGCTTTCTTGATAACTGTTGTTGTAAGCGAATTCCACCAAAGGTAGGTGATCTTCCCAACTTCCCTTAAAGTCTAGTATACATGCTCGGAGCATATCTTCAATAACCTGATTCAGCCTCTCGGTTTGCCCGTCGGTCTGTGGGTGGAAAGCTGTGCTAAAGTCTAATCGGGAGCCCATTGCACCTTGAAAACTTTTCCAAAACCTGGATGTGAATCTTGGGTCTCTATCCGACACAATACTCACTGGCACCCCGTGTAATCGGACTATTTTCTTGATGTATAGCTCCGCTAACTGATTGGAGTTGAATGTAGTCCGGTACGGTAAGAAATGTGCGGACTTTGTGAGTCTATCAACAACTACCCATATAGCATCGGTCTTCCTAACCGTCTTCGGCAACCCCACGATGAAGTCCATAGAGATATGTTCCCATTTCCACTCGGGAATAGGGAGAGACTGCAAAAGACCCGCCGTTCTCAAATGCTCCGCTTTCACCTGTTGGCACACCAAACACCGTGCCACATACTCTGCAACCTCCCTCTTCATGTTTCGCCACCAAAAGTGACTCTTGAGGTTCCGGTACATCTTCGTACCCCCAGGATGCACTGTGTACTTTGAACGGTGAGCTTCATCCATGATCTCTCTCCGAAGGTCTGCATTGGCTGGGACACAAAGCCTTCCCTTGAATGTAATAGCACCTCGGCTAGTGAGAGAGAAGTCCGTACTACCCTTGGCAACTTCCTTGTCCCGAAAAGCCAACAAGTCAGTGTCTGTGGCTTGATACTCCTGGATCAAGTCTATAAGGTACGGCCGAACTGTAACATTTTCCAAAACCGGACTGCGGACAAAATCATTCACACTGATGTCTAGATTTGCCAAATCGTCTAACAGTCTCCATTCCCGCACCAACATGTGAGCCAACAACCCCGATGGTTTCCTACTCAGAGCGTCTGCCACCACATTTGCTTTTCCCGGGTGATATTGGATAGTGCACTCGTAGTCCTTTAAGAACTCAATCCAACGCCGTTGTCGTAAGTTTAGCTCTTTTTGGGAAAAGAGATACTTGAGGCTCTTGTGGTCCGTGTACACATAGAACTCCACCCCGTACAGATAATGTCGCCAAATTTTAAGTGCAAACACGACTGCCGCAAGCTCCAAGTCGTGAGTGGGGTAGTTCTTTTCATGCTCTTTCAACTGCCTTGATGCATAGGCAATGACCTTCTTGTGTTGCATTAGGACACACCCGAGTCCGACGTGCGAGGCATCACTATACACCTCATACCCAAAAGGTCCAGATGGCACAGTAAGGACAGGGGCTGTGGTGAGGCGTTTCTTCAACTCTTGGAAACTTACTTCACATCGGTCACTCCAACTGAACTTTGCATTTTTCCTTGTCAAGTAGGTGAGAGGTGCAGCCAAACTGGAGAATCCCTCCACAAATCTCCAGTAGTAGCCTGCCAATCCGAGGAAACTACGTATCTCCGTGACGCTCTTGGGCCTCTCCCAACTCATGACTGCCTCAACCTTGGTTGGATCTACAGAAATGCCCTCGGCCGACACCACGTGTCCAAGAAATGCGACCTTCTCTAACCAGAAATCGCACTTACTCAATTTGGCATATAGCCTATGCTCTCTCAACATCTCCAGAGCAAGGCGGAGGTCTCGTGCGTGATCTTCCCGTGTCTGGGAATACACCAAAATGTCATTAATGAATACAATCACGTATCGATCCAAGTAAGATCGGAACACCCGGTTCATCAAATCCATGAATGCCGCCAGTGCATTCGTCAGCCCAAAAGGCATGACAAGGAACTCGTAATGCCCATACCGAGTCCTGAAAGCCGTCTTCGGAACATCTTCCGCCTTGATCCTTAATTGATGATACCCCGATCTAAGATCAATTTTGGAGAAGAATCTTGCTCCCTTCAGTTGGTCGAACAAGTCATCAATCCTTGGCAAGGGATAACGATTCTTGATAGTTACCTTGTTCAACTGACGGTAGTCTATACACATTCTCATCGACCCGTCTTTCTTCTTTACAAAGAGAACCGGAGCTCCCCACGGTGAGACACTTGGTTGGATGAAACCAAGTTGTTGTAACTCCTCAATCTGTTTCTTCAATTCTTCCAGCTCTATAGGGGCCATTCTATACGGTGCCCTTGAAATCGGAGCGGTGCCCGGAGTAAGCTCTATAGCGAACTCAATCTCCCGATTCGGAGGTAACCCGGGAAGTTCCTCCGGAAACACATCTAAGAACTCACTCACAACTGGAATAGTCGCGGAGTTTTGTACTTCGGGATTCGCTAAGCTCAAAGCTGCAAGGCGAGCAATATCCCTTTCTCTCAATCCTCGGAAATGAAAAGGCTTAACTCCTTCCGGCTTGAAATTCACCATCTTTTCAAAACACGCAACATTCCCGTGATGGTTTGACAACCAATCCATCCCTAAGATGACATCAAAATCCAAGTCTTGAAAAGCTAGGACGATGAGATCGGCTAACAGTTCATTTTCCCCCACTTGAACCACACTATCCCTGAATATCTTGTCCGTATCAACTGACTTACCGAGTGGAGTTGCAATGGTCAACTCCCACTCTAACAGAGTAGACTCAGTCAAAAATCCCTTTGCGAAACTAGGTGACACAAAGGAGTGAGTGGATCCTGTGTCGATCAACACACGGGCGAGACACTCGTTCACTAATAAAGCGTCTGTGCGATTAAGTAACTACTATTAGTAGATTTCAAACAATCACAAGCATCATACATAGAATAACCCTTAGTATAAATAATCACATAATAAACCATAGAAATTTTACACAACTTAGACTCTAGAATTTTTTTGCGTACCTTGCACGACATCGTCGGATGCACGTGCGTCTCTCTCGGATAAGGCAAAGACTCGGCCCTGTGTGGCTGGGCAAGGAGGCCAGGTAGACTGTGAGGCCCTCGAAGCCTGAGAAGAGCTAGGCTGAGATGTCTGCCTAATCGGGGGCCTGCTCCCCGAAGACTGAGCTGGCAATTGACGTCGGGGACAATCTCTAACCATGTGACCATGGTCACCACAATGGAAGCAACTTCCTGAAACCCTCCGACATTCTCCTGCTGGATGCCTTCTTCCAAAAAGAGTGCAGACATCATGCAAATAAGAGGAAGGAGCATATCCCGTAGCTTGAGTAACTGCGGGGCGAGAAGTCTGGGCAAAAGCCGGGCGAAAAGCCGGTGGCGCAAAAGGGCGGGGAGCCTGTGGTGCCGAGTATATCCTCTGTGACTGAGCCGGCCCTGCGGACTGATACAAGGTAGTCCTCGCTCTCTTCTCTCCTGAACTACTCGACTGTCCCTTCTCTATTTCTCTTCTTTTGAAAAACTCCACGGAGTTTGACTCGGCCAAAAGTGCCTTATCAACAACTTTGGAATATGTCTCATGTCTAAACATCGAGACTCGGTCCTTGAGGTAAGCCTTCAATCATTTCTCAAATTTCTGGGCTTTCATAGCCTCGGTCGCTATCATGTGTGGAGCAAATCGAGATAGCTCCAAAAATTTGGCTTCATAAGCCGCTACTGACATATTACCTTACTCCAAGGTAATGAATTCGACTTCCATCTTTTCTTTCATTCCGACCGGAAAGTACTTCTTGTTGAAAGCTTCCAAGAATTCCTCCCAAGTCCAATCTTGACCTTGCCGGGTCAACTCTCGGGTCCGAAGTGCGGATTTCCACCAATGGTCGGCCTCGCCTTCAAGCATAAAGGCGGCCCAAGTGACTCTCTCCACTTCCGTAGGTGCCAATACCGAGAATATCTTCTCGAGTTGCCGAATCCAACCCTCGGCGACAAGTGGATCAATGCTTCCACAAAAAGTTGGAGGCCTCATCCTCCGAAAAGCTTCTATCCCGGCTTGGGCTCGGTTAGGAGGAGCCGGAATAAGTGCCGCATTAGGCGGAGTGGCCGGTTGCCTTGCCGCCAACATAGCCAAAGTTTCGGCTATGGATGCGAATGCCTGGGCAAAGTCGGGTAGATCATCACCCGATGGAGTATCACCTCCTTTACCCCTCGTGTTGTACCCGCGACCCCGGGTATTGCGTCTCATGATTTCTCCTGAGAACGACAATACAACATGAGTCTAACTCGGATACGCATTAGTACAAATTTCGCAATTCACTCAATACATATTCATCAAGCATATTTAATAAGTACAACAAAAATAATGTACACATGGTATATAACACAATAGCATAACATACAATCCGTGTTCCTAGTGTAGGACTCTATGTTCGGTTGAAGTTCAACCCATTTTGACTAAGACTAACTGGTCAGTCTATACTTGGAATACAACTCTCTAAGGTGATTCTAATACCTTGTTCAATCATCTAAGTGGCCCTAGGGACTCTAATGCCTAGAGCTCTGATACCACTCTGTAATGGCCCGAAATACCCCCTAGGAGTTTAGGGATATTTTAGGTGTCACACTACGTACCTATCAAACCATCCTGTAATGCACAAGATAAAATACAGTACTAACAACGATAATCAGAGCGCGGAAGCTAACATATATACGGAAGCGTAAACAAATTTTCATTTCTTCCGATGATCCTAAAATAGTATTCCAAGTTAACATAAATACAAGACATGTCTAAGTCTAAGGTGGACAGGCGCACCTATCAAAATATCAAAATACACAAGACCCTCTCATACTCTCCCCTCAACAGTAGTCGAGGTATGGCCACGCATCGAGGTCTCGGTCCGCCTGAGACTGTAATGGGATAGCCGGCTCTCTCTCCTCTATATACTCTTCCTCGACCCAAGGCTCCGGGTCGAGGGCTCCCTCAGTACCTGCCGACATGAAAGTACGGCTGAGCATGGAATACTCAGTGAGTACAAGCTACTAGCAGACCATAACAATAATAAAACACACAATAGTAATATCAAACAAGCAGTAATAGAAACATCACAAATGAAACAGTATAAGGCATGATACAATATAAGCATCCTGACGTGCGTACATGAATGCGAAAACGCCGATAAAACTCATGCTTGAAAACCCCTGTCATGTCTCGGTATGCCTCGTAGAAATCATTTATGCGTGCATGCATGAATGCATGATCATCATCTTGTAAACCTCCATCTTGTAACTTGTGAGCCAGAGGCTAGCACCCGAATCTCCCTGGGCTGCCAACCTCCTTGATATGCAATGCACTTGTGAACCAGAGGCTAGCACCCGATTGTCCGTGGGCTACCAACCTCCTTGATATGCAATGCACTTGTGAGCCAGAGGCTAGCACCCGAATGTCCCTGGGCTACCAACCTCCTTGATATGCAATGTACTTGTGAGCTAGAGGCTAGCACCCGAATGTCCCTGGACTACCAACCTCCTTGATATGCAATGCACTTGTGAGCCAGAGGCTAGCACCCGAATGTCCCTGGGCCACCAACCTCCTTGATATGCAATATTTTCTTGTTGTTTATTATATGCACATGCTCTTGAAATCTCGGTTCATGCTATCATGCGTGCTCGTGTACGTGTCAATAGTGACAATCAAGATAATGAGGATAACCAAGATATGGCATTACAATTCAATTCATGATATGAACATAGGTAACTTAAGTAGTTTGCATGGCATTTGATCAATTTATCATTTATAGGAACGCATGCATAAAACCCACTTCTATATTCTTCATTGAGATCATTTATTCATAGTTTAGGTATTTTGTCAAACACTTTCATACATTATTCCTTAGTAGTTTATCTCCTTCTTTTTAATGCATATTTTTCATTCAATCACACAATGGTAAGTTTGTTATTTGTACGATGCCCATCCTCCATTTTCCAATCCACAATTCACACATCATACATCACACATTCGGCATCCAATCGCCGTATCCAACCTCCATCCAAGCATCCCTACCCTTTCTTTATCTTGTTTATATTTATTATAGATGACACATTTTGCAAGGAATAAAACACACTGACAAGAATCATATTTCATAACGAAAACCTAGATTTATTGCTAGGGTAAGTTAGTAGGGTGTACTAACCATAGATCAAGGCTTGATCCTTGGTAGGAATCTTGATTGAAGCTCCAACTTGAAAGAAGGACACCTTTGCTTGAAGGAGACTTGAGTTGGGGAAGAAACCCCTTTCAAGAACGTGCTTGGGTCGCTGCCCTAGCTTGGAGAACGCTCTCCACGAGTGCTTGAGCCGTGATCTTGGAGAAAAACCGGACTTGAAGTGATCTAGGGTCTCAAAACCCCTTTGATTCTTCTCCAAAAGCAAAACCCTAGGTTTAGGAATCGCCCTCTCCTCTCTTCTTATCTCCCAATCTCTCTAAGTGTTGAGAATGAGCCCTAAAGGCTCGGGTTAAACTCTTAAGGTAAGAGTGAACCGACCAAAAGACCATAATACCCTTACTAAAATTTCTGCAAAAACACGAGTGCCGAACACGTTGTGCTGTGAACAGTGCCAAACACGTTGTGCTGTGAATAGTACTGAACACGTTGTGTTGTGAACAGTGCTGAACACGTTGTGCTGTGAACAGTGCCAAACACGTTGTGCTGTGAATAGTGCCAAACACGTTGTGCTGTGAACAGTGCCAAACACGTTGTGCTGTGAATAGTGCCAAACACGTTGTGCTGTGAATAGTGCCAAACACGTTGTGCTGTGAATAGTGCTGAACATGTTGTGTCGTGAATAGTGCTGAACACGTTGTGCTATGAACAGTGCCTAACACGTTGTGCTGTGAAGGGTGCCGAACCCGTTGTCACGTTGTGTTGTGCATAGTGCTGAGCTCGTTGTCCGTTGTCTTATGTACAACGTGCCCGTTGTGAGCTGTACGACGTACCCGTTGTGCTGTACAACGTACCCGTTGTCTGTTGCACAACGGATGCACAACATATACGTTATCAGAGCTAAAGCTACGTTATCAGAGTACGTTGTCTGAGCACGTTATCAGAGCTACGTCCTTAGTGCCTTCCGAGCTACGTCCTTAGTGCCTTCCGAGCTACGATTGCCTACAGGTCCAGACTGTTTTGGCCATATCTTTTGACTCGGTCGTCGGATTTTGACGATTCAACTTGTGTTGGGTTCGTCTTTCGAAAACGCACATTTCCGACATTTCGAAATTTTTGATTTCTCTCTTATTTATTAATTAGACTATGAGGAAGGCCAAGTAGCTATGAAAACAGTGTTCATTAAGTATAGAAAAATCCGGGTTGCTACAGGATGAGAGCATCTGAATTGTACTGGACTTAATCTCATAGTGGGCTGCCGTAGTATTTGGCAACCGGATGCATGAAGGAGAAGAGTAAGATGACGGAACAAAGTATTCCTTCAAAACCTTGGTTGGGTCTTGATTTTCAGCCATATTAGAGAAAAGAGTAGTCTCTAGGATTGAGTAGAATCGGGCCGAAGCCTTGAGAAGCCTAGCGGTACGCTCTAACTCTGAATTGATAGGGATTAACTCTTGTTTATAAGACCGTCTACCGTGCATACACCTTAGAGGCAAACTCTATGTTCGACAGACGCCAGCAAAATACTTCACTCTAAATGAGCGAATACTTACAGTGATTTTGGCAATTGAACAGTTGGGTAGCTTTTGGTTTTGCAAAACAACAACTTTCCTGTTAAAATTTTAACTAAGCACTATTTTCAATCCAAACAATTGGTACCTGCAACACAAAATTTTAGACATCAGTAAAAGATTTTTTTTTTATTTGAATAAAATGACTCAGTTTTAATCTTTTGATTTAAGCAACTAAACCGTTCCAGCAATCCCCGGCAACGGCGCTAAAAATTGATCGTCAATTAAATAAACCTCGTAGTAGCTACAATTCCGTAGAATAGTGACTAGTATTGGGTGTCGAACCACAGAGGACTGCGCTGGTTTGATTTCTTTTATCTCAAGATTGATTGTGAGTCAAGGGGTAACAAGTTGATTTGATTGATTGATTTTTAACCCAAGGAAATCAAACTAACAAATTCTATTTTAACTGATTAAACTAAAAGTTTTTGATGATATATCAGTGAGAGAAGATCTAGGGCATTCGAATCCACCACTAGTTGCATAACCGGTCTCTAATGCATTTATTCAAGTCCATCACAATGTAAACAATAAGGATGAGAGTGACTACAAGACTCTACTCATCCATCTAGAATGATTCGAGGGATTAGACCCTAGGCATATCCTATCTTCGGTTAGCACGAGTGATACACACTAAACTAGGGTTGTGAAATCACTCGTCTTCCCTTAGCACAAAATATCCTATGATTTAATTCCTCGACAGTAAAAACCATTGCATAAAATCTACATCAATAATCACAGAAAATGAAGATGGATGATTTCAATTTCAATATAATAAAACCTAAGACAAGGATAGAATCACACTGAAATTGAATATAATCAATAAACTTTGGTTATTAATAACCCTCTTATTATGCAATCATTGTTTACAAGTGAATGAACTAAAATAAAATATAGAGAGACACAGTTACTTGGCTAGGGTTTCATCTAAACCCTAGAAAAAGGAATTAGTTCATAGCGAGAGTAAGGGGCACCGCTTTTGATGAAGAACACGAAGAACGCGAGCAATCCATCCTCCAAGCTTCACAGATCTCCAGAGCCTTCTCTCCTTCAAATCTCAAAATTCAGAACCTTTTGCATGGAAGGATGCTTTTCTTTTTATAGAGAAAGAATCTCCATGGATTGTAGCTTTAGAAACATCCAAAACAAGCTCAAAATTCCCTTTTTTGCACTTTCTAGCCTCACCAAAACGGCGTCCGCCAATCGATCGGCCAAGAGGCGCCAATCGATTGGTGGTTATAGAACTCCCAAAATGGGGTCCGCCGATTGATCTGACAAATGGCCATTGATCGATCAGTGGTTACAGAATTTGTCCAAACTTCCTTGACAAAAGCTGTAGAGCTTTTCGAGCCGGTCGTTTTGATATATTATGGGCCTAAATCAGAGTTACGGTTAAGGAGTTATTCCCCAAACACCGAACAAGGGTCGTTTCGCATTTCCAACTTCTCTTTGGCTTGGATCTTTGCTCGGTAGCGATTCGCAAGAGACTTTAAAGCTTGTAAACTATCAATTTTATCTTCTTTTCCTCGTATGAACCTGAAAATAATAAATACAGCCAAGTGAAGTATCGTAGTGGATAAATGAACTCAAAGAGATTAACAAATGCAGTTTAAGGTGCATAAATGTGTAACAATTAGCACCGATCATGCGTCCTCTTACTTTCTTTGGTACTACGGAACCCATGGTCAGTGAAGCATGGGTAATGCAACTAGAAAGATTTTTAGAGCGCTCCAATGCATTGATGAGTAGTGAGTGGACTGGGCCACCTTTGTGATGGAAGGTGCAGCCAAACACTGGTGGAGAGCTGCACAAAGACAGAGGGAGTCCACCAGGTCAGGAGAACCATGGACATGGTAAGATTTTCTGGATGTCTTTCATAAGCAGTATTTTTCGACAGCTGTTATAGAACAGAAGGAGATTGAGTTCATGACTCTGGAGCAAGGAGAGTTGAGTGTGGTTGAGTATGCAGTACTTTTGTAGAGTTGTCAAGATTTGCACCTCACCTAATAGCATCCGAGCATATGCAGTTTAGGAAGTTTGAGCGGGGATTGAATCCCTCCATTAAAGACAGGGTCTCGATGTTCTAGGTGGGCACTTGGGGAGAGGTCGTGAGTAAGGCGAAGCTTGCTGAGAGGATGTCGCGACCCAAAATACCCCCTAAGAGTTAGGGATACTTTAGCTTGTGACCGTCGTATCATACATCCCGTATGATACATAAGGCATTCGTATCAACCTGAAACATACATCATGTATATATACATACGCAGTGGAAATAAACGTAAACAATATATAACAATTACTCCTAGCATCAGGTTCAAGTGTTAACCAACATAGCACATCCAAAATATGGAGTGGACAAGTCCCACTCTCAATATATACAAAACATCAGTATCTTCTCTCTATCTCTCAACAAAAATCAAAATCAGGCCGCCTATCCCATGATCCATCATCCTGGTAATGATCCATGGAGGGCTCCGGATCGTAGTACTCCTCCTCTATCCAAGGCTCCATGCCACAGACATCGAAGGGAACACGAGCACCTACCGAAGTCAATAATCGGTTGAGCATGGAATACTCAGTGATATACAAACTACTAGCTAAAAGTGAGTAATATCATGAATATGCAAAAGCTTACAGTATAACGATCGTGAAAGTAGTTCAAAATTCTTTTCTTAACACCGTTCGTGTGAAATCAAAACCGATAAATCTTGTGAGGTCATGTGATAATCAGGTTCCTTATGAGTTCTTGTGAATTCTTGCGATAGTTGGGATTCCTTGTGAGCATGCGAGGATCTGTGTAAGCATGATTTTCTTGTGAGCTTATGAGACATGACTACTTGTGAGTCCATGGATAGTGGGATTCCTTGTGAGCTTTGAAACGAACTTAGACTACCAACCCAAGGTTTGGCCTTGTCACTTGTGAGCTTGTGAGAATTCTTTTAATCAAAACCTTGCTTATGAACTTTTGGAAACACCTTCCTTGTGAGAAATCATCGATGCATGCGAGACTTGTGAACATAGGGTGCATGAGTGCTTGTGAACATTATAGTGAACTTAGAAAGCTTGTAAACATAACCTCATATTCATAGAGCTCAATACTCATGATATTTTACTTCTCATAGCAACTTAATAGCATACTTAAGCATAAAAGTCCTTAAAGGCATTAAATCAAACACTTAAAGTGCCTAGTAATAGTAGTTTACATCCAAGTACAAATTCAACACCCAATCACCCAAGAACATGCTCAAATCATTGTTTTCTTAAAAGGAATAGCACATGGTAGGTAGTAGAGTGTATCTACCTTGGTGAAATCGAAGAATTTTGATTCCAAACACATGGAACAAGTAAGAACTTCAAGTTCTTGATTGAAAATAACCAAAGAAGGGAAGGCTGATCTTCTTCTTCAAGCTTTGATCAAAACCCTAGCTTTTCTCCTTCTTCTCCTCTCAAATCTCTCTCAAAAATATGCACTAAGGGTTTCTGAAACCCTAAGGCACGAACCAAGCCTTATATGGGCAAAGGGTAATGGTTAAAGACTTAAAAACCCTTAATGAAGAAAATCTGTATATAACCGATTGATTGGTGGTACAAACCGAGCGATCGGTGGCTGATCGAGTGATTGGTGGTGTCAATCGAGTGATCGGTTGAAAACACCCTCTCTAGAATTTTTCCCCATACAAATAAGTTTACTAGTAGATAGCTTCCGAGCGATCGGTGCTCCCCTGTTTTGCTGCAAAACCCTGTTTCCACTACTTGAATCTTCTCCAATCCAATTCTAACACCCTTTTATGCTTAAAACACACTCCTTAAGGATATATAGACCTATCAACACATGCACGCCATATGTCCAAACACGTATATCAGCATAAAGCCCATTTGTGTACAAGACTCTACTTGAGCACTATTTATACAGTATTCACTACAAGGTGAAATGAAGTTTTGGGGTTCTACAGAGGAATCAGAAGAATTCTTCAAAAGGTGAGAGGCGGTAAAAGGTCAATCCAGTGGCTCGACGGAGAAGAGGGCTAAGACAGCCCCATATCAAGCATCCAGGCCGATACAGTCACAGAGGCCTTCCTTGGCACTACAGACATCTCGGTCTACTACTACACTGGTACCTCATCCCACTTTTCTCAGGCCACCTGATATGTGCCACCTACATCCTCGTCAGTATTTGAGGAATGCCCCTATTGTGACGGAAACACCGGATCAGAGAGTGTCGTAAAATTTTGAGCGGGTGCTTTCACTATGGGGATGTGAATCACATGGTCCGGGACTACCCTCGTAGGCAGCTACAGCCTGTCCAGCCACAGGGGAGTAGGCCCCTAGTTCAGTAGACTTCCCAGCAAGGATCCTCATAGGCCTCCACATCTAGGCCCACATAGCCCACTCCACCGCCTCACAAGGCAAACCAAGGCTGGGTTTTATCCTTGTCGGAATGGGATGCAAGGTATGCTATAATGCTAAAGTTTCCAATTGTGAATGATTGTTATTATATAATGTGATTGCTTATGTGTATAACATGCTACCTATACTTATGTATTCTTGCGTGAAACCTATTGACATGAATAAATTAATTACACAGGTGCCTTACTAGTAAATGAATGCATGGCTCGAGTGTTGATCGACACAGTATCCACTCATTCTTTTGTATCGCCTAGTTTTGCAAAGGGTTTTGCATCCGAGTCCAGTCCGTTGAAGCATGAACTAACCATTTTGACTCCACTTGGCAAATCAGTGGATACATACCAGATACAAGGATTGCGTAGTTCAAGTGGGACAGAATGAGTTACTAGCCGATCTTATCATCCTGGACTTCCAAGACTTGGAATTCGATGTCATTCTCAGGATGGATTGGCTATCATTTCACCACAGACATGTGGCTTGTTTTGAGAAGATGGTGAACTTCAAGCCGAAAGGAGTTAAGCCATTCCACCTTCGAGGATTGAGGGAAAGAGATATTGCTCACCTCACGGCTCTAAGCTTAGCAAATCTAGGGGCACAAAACTCCTAAGCCATTCCGGTTGTGAGTGAGTTTTTTGGATGTGTTTCTAGAGGAATTACCTGGATTACCTCCGGATCGGGAGATCGAGTTCGCGATAGAGCTTGCTCTGGGTACAACTCCGATTTCAAGAACGCCTTATAGGATGGCCCCAATAGAGCTCAAGGAACTAAAAGAGAAAATAGAGGAATTGTAACAACTTGGTTTCATCCGACCAAGTGTGTCACCGTGGGGAGCTCTGGTACTTTTCATGAAGAAGGACGGGTTGATGAGGATGTCCATTAACTACAAACAATTGAACAAGGTCACTATCAAGAATCTTTATCCTTTACAATGGATAGACGACTTGTTCGACCAATTGAAGGGAGCGAGATTTGTAGAGCCCCGGACCTTTTCACATTTATGCATGACCCTTCGTAGCCATTTTTCCTTTAAAGTAATGCAATTAATAAATAAGGAAGAAATTAGAAATTCTGAAAGGTCAGAAATGTTCGTTTTCGAAGTACGAACCCAACGCAAGTTGAATCGTCGAAATCCGACGAGCGAGTCAAAAGATATGGTCAAAACAGTCCAGACATACAGAGAACCGATCGCTCGGTCCAGTCAGCGATCGATCGGTCCATAACCGATCGATCGGTAGCTATCGCTCGGTCAGAAATTTTGTATGGGGAAATTTTCCAGAGAGTGAGTTTTTGACCGGTCGATCGGTCATAAACACCGATCGCTCGGTAGGCAACCGATCGATCGGTCATAACCACCGATCGCTCGGTCCGCGCGTTTTGCAGAATTTTCACTAAGGGCATTTTCGGCATTCGGGTGTTATACCCTTTCTTATATAGGATTGCCCGAGCCTTTAGGGCTCATTCTCAACCCTTAGAGTCTTTTGAGAGATAGAGAGAAAGGAGAAGGTTTTCCTAAACCTAGGGTTTCCATTTTGAAGAGAAATCAAGGGGTTTGAGACCCTAGATCATCCTCAAGTCTATTTTCTCCAAGTCTCGGCTCAAGCTCGTGTGGGGCACTCTCCTCAAGCTAGGGCAGCAACTCACGGTCGTTTTGGAAAGGGGGATTTCTTCCTCACTTGATCAAGGTCGGTGCTTCTTACTACCCTCCTAGTTATAGCTTTCCTTTTCCTTTGTTTCTCCTTATTTTCCTTCATTTATATATGTGTTATGAGATTGGTGGTATGTATGGTAAATGGAGATGGATGTTGGCGAATGGATGCCGTGTGGATGATGTAATGAAAGAATGGGGAAGGGCATTGTACTAATAATAAACATACAAGTGTGATGTGAGTATAACCCACCTAGAAAAGCATGTTGTAGGGTTAATAAATAATGAATGTACCATGTTTGATGAAATGCCAAGGTGAATAAAATGAATGATAAATTAAGAAAATGCATGTTTAAGGTTTATGGAAATTGCTAGGGTTATGATAGTGTGATTGTTCGCTTTCCCTAAATGATATCAATATTAAATTGCCCAAATCATTGATGTTATGTGTTATGAATTACTCAAATGCCATATTTAATTCCAAATGCAAGTATGCACATGACCTCACGAGCACGCATACATGACATGATTTACCGAGGTTTTCAAGAATGGGATTTAGAGGTGGGGCATATCGTACGATATGTTTTACCTCGCTTTTGGCAAGGACAAGGCAATCATGCATTTTCATAAGAAGGGTCTCCCTTCCCTCACAAGTGCATACATAACATAAGAAGGGCCTCCCTTCCCTCGCAAGTACATCTCACAAGTGAAAGGACATGACATGAGCATTTAGGAAGAAGGGTCTCCCTTCCCTCACAAGTAGTTTACTTTTCCAAGCAAGCATGACAAGACATGGCATGACAAGCATAAGCATTTAGGAAGAAGGGTCTCCCTTCCCTCACAAGTAGTTTACTTTTCCAAGCAAGCATGGCAAGACATGGCATGACATGCATGATACGATAAGATAAGACAAACATGACAAGTTTTCAAGCTAGGAAATGGTGTTTTCAGTCAAGTCAAGTGCACGGTGTTTTCAAGGGTTTTATCGGCTTTTATGAATTCAAGCATGATTATATACTCCTTTACTTTATTGTCATGATATGAATTATTCCTGCTTTATATGCTATGAATTGTTTCCTTCTAACTTATAAGAATTATTCCTGCTTTATGTATGCTATCTGTACGCTACGACTGTTGGTTAGTGCTTAGTACCCGCTGAGTATTCCATGCTCAGCCGTACTTCTTATGTCGGCAGGTGATGGCGGAGCAGCTGCTCCAATTGATATCTGTGCTCCGAGCCCTTGGGTGGAGGAGGAGTACGTCGAGGAGCCTTTGGAGGAACCTCCCGTAGAGGGTTACCATTAGGTGGTTGTAGATTCTGAGTGAATAGCCGTGGGTGAGATGAGAGATATACTTTCATGTATTTTGGCGGGTCTGTCCGCACTTTCTTTTGGTTACTTTGGTATAACTTGGATTTGCGCATGTATATTCATAGAGGTTTGGTTAGACTTCCGCTGTGTTTTATAGTTATATTTCCGCTATATTGTCCTCTATGGTATATGCTCTGTGGGTTTTGCAGGTTGGTTGTCAAGCAAGTCATGATTAGTCGTCCAAAGTTCACTCTAACTCCTAGGGTGGGTTTTGGGTCACGATAGAAGTGGTATCAGAGCTTAGGCTTTAGGTCTCTAGGGTCACTTAGAATCTTATACCATGGCTTGACAAGAGCATATGTTAGGAAACAAGTTAGGAAGGAAGTGAGTCGGGAGCGAGTCTGGTTCCAAGTGTAAGACTAACTTTAGTCTTAGTCTAAAATGGTTGCTTTAACCAAGTACGGGTCCTAGGTACGCTAGAACACTAAGGTATAAGTATAATGTGATGAATACTCTGATAACTTGATGTGATGTGTGTTAGTATTATACAACTAATACAAATTGAATTATTATGAAATGACATTGAAATAAATTGTGGTTTCAAAGTAGACTCATGTGGTGTTATTATTCTCAGGACTTTAGTCATGAGACGGAACACACGGGGTCGTGGACCACATACCAGAGCTTCCTCTTCTTCACGGGATGAGGATGAGCAGCCGGACCTCTCTCAGGTCTTAGGCTCTATTGCTGAGACACTCGCCATCCTGGCGGCTCGGCAAACTATACCGGCATCAGCGGCACCTACTCCACCGCCCGCAGCTCCAGTACATCGTACAGCTGGAGTTGAGGCATTCAGGAGATTGAGGCCTCCATCCTTCCACGGGAGTGTGGACCCTCTTATTGCGGAGGCTTGGATCCTCCAGGTTGAGAAGATATTTGCGGTGCTCTCTCCTACAGAGGAAGAGAAAGTGGCATGGGCAGTTTTTATGCTAGAGGGCGAAGCCCACCATTGGTGGTTGTCCGCATTGAGGACACGGGACTTGACCATGCAAGGTCAACCGTGGACTTGGGAGGAGTTTAAGGACACGTTCTATAAGAAGTATTTCCCGGTTGGAGCTCGGGAAAGGAAAGAGAGAGAATTCATCAACCTTGAGCAAGGTTCGATGTCTGTGGCCGCTTATGAGGCCAAGTTCTCGGAGCTATCACGCTTCGCGACACATATGATTGTCACCGAGGCAATGAAGGCGAGGAGGTTTGAGCAAGGGCTCAAGGATGTCATCATGGAGAAAGTGTCGGTCTTCAGGCACGCCACTTACGCCGAAGTAGTGGATAAAGCCTTGTTGGTTGAGACCAATTCAGAGACCGTGTCCAAGAAGAGAGAATTGGCGAGAGGCCAATCTAGTGGTTCGGTACCTTTAGAGAGGCGGGCCCGGACTGGTCCTTATCAGTATACATGGCCAGCACCACAGATGAGGCCGACTTATGTGCCTCCAGCACCCCGGCAGTATGTACCCCAGGCACCTCGACCTCAGGCTCTTCCGGCCCCACGGCCAGTTACACCTCAGGCAGCGAGGTATACACCACCTCCGGTCCCTCCAGCCTACACATATGAGGTCTGCACTTCATGCGGCAAAAGGCATCCGGCAGGAGATTGCCGAAGAGCATCTGGTGGATGTTATCATTGCGGTCGCCAGGGCCACATGATCAGGGACTGCCCTAGCCGGCATTTACCAGGCCAGTCTCAGGATAGTAGGCCCCCGACACGCCCAGCAGGATCATACCAGGCGTCATCTCAGACTACCCGGTCTACACCTCAGTCTCGCCATGCGAACCAGGGGCGTGTATTTGCTTTGACAGAGGGTGATGCACTTGCATCTGATGATGTGGTGCAAGGTACGCGTTGGAGTTATTTTCTTTATTCGTGATTGTTATGTTATGCTATATTTTTGTGTACGTACTCGGCATGTTCTATATGTATATAAACCTACACGTATACGTTGTTGATGCATGGATTAACTCCGCTAGTTAAAATTTCAGGAACCCTACTAGTCAATGAGTATATGGCTCGAGTGTTGATTAATACCGGGTCTACTCATTCGTTTGTCTCGCCGAGTTTTTCAGAAGGCTTTTCTGTGGAGCCTAGTCAGCTAAAACCGGAGTTAGCCATTTCGACTCCGCTCGGCAAAACAGTATTGGCAGATAAAGTGTATAGAAATAGTGTGGTCCAAGTTGGAAGCCACGAGTTGGCGGTTGACCTCATCGTCCTTGGATTCCAAGACTTTGATATTATATTGGGAATGGATTGGTTAGCAGCACATCATGGGCATGTAGCTTGCTTTGAGAAGATGGTACTCTTCAAGCCGGTAAAAGGAAAACCATTTCACTTTCGGGGGTTAAAAAGTAGAGACATTGCCCGTTTTGCGGCGTTGAGCTTAGCTAACCCCGAGGCAAAGGACTCATCGACTATTTCGGTTGTGAGTGAGTTCCTGGATGTATTTCCAGAGGAGTTGCCAGGATTGCCTCCAGACAGGGAGATTGAGTTTATGATCGAGCTTGCACCAGGCACAGCTCCTGTATTCAGAGCTCCATATAGAATGGCCCCTATTGAACTCAAGGAGTTGAAGACTCAGTTGGAGGAATTGCAAGGCCTTGGCTTCATTCGACCAAGTGTCTCACCATGGGGTGCCCCGGTGTTGTTTGTTAAGAAGAAAGATGGCTCGATGCGGATGTGTGTCGATTACAGGCAATTGAACAAAGTCACTATAAAGAATAGGTATCCCTTGCCTAGGATTGATGACTTGTTCGATCAGTTGAAGGGAGCGAGATTTTTCTCAAAGATAGATCTTCGATCGGGTTATCACCAGTTGAAGATTAAGGCGGAAGATGTTCCCAAAACTGCTTTCAGGACTCGATATGGACATTACGAGTTCTTGGTGATGCCTTTTGGACTCACGAACGCGCCGGCAGCCTTTATGGATTTGATGAACCGGGTGTTCCGGCCATATCTTGATAGGTGCGTGATTGTATTTGTTGATGACATTTTGGTTTATTCCCAGACACGGGAAGATCACACACGCGACCTACGCCTTGCTTTGGAAATGCTACGAGAGCACAAGCTATACGCCAAACTTAGCAAGTGTGAGTTTTGGTTGGAAGAGGTGGCATTCCTAGGCCACGTTGTATCGGCGGAAGGCATTTCGGTGGATCCAAAGAAGATAGAGGCAGTCATGAATTGGGCGAGGCCCAAGAGTGTCACGGAGATACGCAGTTTTCTTGGGTTGGCAGGCTACTACAGGAGATTCGTAGAGGGTTTCTCCAGCCTTGCAGCACCGCTCACTTACCTGACAAGGAAGAACGCTAAGTTCATATGGAGCGACAAGTGTGAGATCAGTTTCACGGAACTGAAGAAGAGGCTTACCACAGCTCCTGTCCTTTCGGTGCCATCCGGACCTTATGGGTATGAGGTGTATAGTGATGCCTCACACGTTGGACTTGGGTGTGTACTCATGCAGCACAAGAAAGTCATTGCCTATGCATCAAGGCAGTTAAAGGAGCATGAGAAGAACTATCCTACGCACGACTTGGAGCTTGCGGCAGTCGTGTTTGCACTTAAGATTTGGCGTCATTACCTTTATGGGGTGGAGTTCTATGTGTTCACTGATCACAAGAGTCTCAAGTATCTCTTTTCCCAAAAGGAGCTGAATCTAAGGCAAAGGCATTGGATGGAATTTCTGAAGGACTATGATTGTACCATTCAATACCACCCGGGTAAAGCAAATGTAGTGGCTGATGCTTGAGTAGAAGAACTCCGGGGTTATTAGCATGCATGTTAGTGCAGGAATGGAAGCTACTTGAAGACTTGGCAAATCTGGACATTAGTGTGAATGACTCTGTCCGTAGTCCTATCTTGGCAAATGTCACGGTTCGGCCATACATTATAGATTTGATCCAAGAATACCAAGCCACGGATGCTGAATTGTTGGCTTATCGGGATAAGGAGGTTGCTAAGGGTAGTGAGGACTTCTCTCTCACTAGCCGAGGTGCTATCACATTCAAGGGAAGGCTGTGTGTTCCAGCCAATGCAAATCTTCGGAGGGAGATTATGGATGAAGCCCACCGGGCAAAGTACACTGTGCATCCAGGGGGTACGAAGATGTACCGGAACCTCAAGAGTCACTTTTGGTGGCGAAATATGAAGAGGGAGGTTGCGGAATATGTAGCACGGTGCTTGGTGTGTCAACAGGTGAAAGCAGAACACATGCGGCCCGCCGGTCTATTACAGTTCCTTCCGATTCCCGAGTGGAAATGGGAGAATATATCCATGGATTTCATAGTTGGCTTGCCAAAGACGGCAAGGGGCTCAGATGCGATATGGGTAGTAGTGGATCGTTTGTCGAAATCCGCTCATTTCCTACCGTACCGAACTACTTTCAACTCTAGCCAGTTAGCCGCTTTGTACATCAAGGAAGTGGTGAGGTTGCACGGAGTGCCTGTCAGTATTGTGTCGGATCGGGATCCAAGATTCACATCACGATTCTGGAAAAGCTTCCAGGAGGCTATGGGTTCCCGACTCGATTTCAGCACCGCTTTTCATCCACAGACAGATGGACAAACCGAGAGAGTGAACCAAGTCATTGAAGACATGCTTCGGGCTTGTATGATGGATTTCAGAGGCAGTTGGGAGGAGCATTTGCCTTTGGTTGAATTCGCCTACAATAACAGCTATCAGGCAAGTATCCAAATGGCACCATTTGAGGCCTTGTATGGGCGAAGTTGTAGGTCTCCTCTCTATTGGGATGAGGTAGGAGAAAGGAAATTACTTGGTCCAGAATTGATTGAACAAACTGCAAACACAGTTAAGATCATTCGGGATCGATTGAAAGCCGCTCAAGATCGCCAGAAAAGTTATGCGGACACACGCCGTAGGGACTTGGAATTTCAAGTAGGGGATCAAGTTTTTGTGAAAGTATCTCCTAGCAAAGGGATCATGAGATTTGGGAAAAGAGGCAAGCTTAGTCCTCGCTATGTTGGACCGTTTGAGATTATCACGCGGGTTGGTGAAGTTGCTTATCGAGTAGCTCTTCCACCTCACATGGCCGCGGTTCACAACGTTTTCCACGTGTCTATGCTTCGAAAGTACATTGCGGACCCTTCGCATATACTAGAATTGGAACCGTTGGAAATTCGAGAAGATCTCACGTTGGTTGAGAAGCCGATTCACATATTGGATCGGAGAGATCAGGTGCTTCGCAACAAGACAATCCCTTTGGTTCTCGTGCAATGGCAACATCATGCTCGGGAAGAAGCTACATGGGAGCGTGAAGCCGAAGTCAAAGCGAAGTACCCAGAAATATTTGAATGAGTTTTGTATAAGTTTGTATATGACTTGTAATTTTCTTGTTGATTTGTAATGCAAGTAGCGTCTAAATTTCGAGGATGAAATTTTCGTAAGGGGGGAAGGATGTAGAGCCCCGGACCTTTTCACATTTATGCATGACCCTTCGTAGCCATTTTTCCTTTAAAGTAATGCAATTAATAAATAAGGAAGAAATTAGAAATTCTGAAAGGTCAGAAATGTTCGTTTTCGAAGTACGAACCCAACGCAAGTTGAATCGTCGAAATCCGACGAGCGAGTCAAAAGATATGGTCAAAACAGTCCAGACATACAGAGAACCGATCGCTCGGTCCAGTCAGCGATCGATCGGTCCATAACCGATCGATCGGTAGCTATCGCGCGGTCAGAAATTTTGTATGGGGAAATTTTCCAGAGAGTGAGTTTTTGACCGGTCGATCGGTCATAAACACCGATCGCTCGGTAGGCAACCGATCGATCGGTCATAACCACCGATCGCTCGGTCCGTGCGTTTTGCAGAATTTTCACTAAGGGCATTTTCGGCATTCGGGTGTTATACCCTTTCTTATATAGGATTGCCCGAGCCTTTAGGGCTCATTCTCAACCCTTAGAGTCTTTTGAGAGATAGAGAGAAAGGAGAAGGTTTTCCTAAACCTAGGGTTTCCATTTTGAAGAGAAATCAAGGGGTTTGAGACCCTAGATCATCCTCAAGTCTATTTTCTCCAAGTCTCGGCTCAAGCTCGTGTGGGGCACTCTCCTCAAGCTAGGGCAGCAACTCACGGTCGTTTTGGAAAGGGGGATTTCTTCCTCACTTGATCAAGGTCGGTGCTTCTTACTACCCTCCTAGTTATAGCTTTCCTTTTCCTTTGTTTCTCCTTATTTTCCTTCATTTATATATGTGTTATGAGATTGGTGGTATGTATGGTAAATGGAGATGGATGTTGGCGAATGGATGCCGTGTGGATGATGTAATGAAAGAATGGGGAAGGGCATTGTACTAATAATAAACATACAAGTGTGATGTGAGTATAACCCACCTAGAAAAGCATGTTGTAGGGTTAATAAATAATGAATGTACCATGTTTGATGAAATGCCAAGGTGAATAAAATGAATGATAAATTAAGAAAATGCATGTTTAAGGTTTATGGAAATTGCTAGGGTTATGATAGTGTGATTGTTCGCTTTCCCTAAATGATATCAATATTAAATTGCCCAAATCATTGATGTTATGTGTTATGAATTACTCAAATGCCATATTTAATTCCAAATGCAAGTATGCACATGACCTCACGAGCACGCATACATGACATGATTTACCGAGGTTTTCAAGAATGGGATTTAGAGGTGGGGCATATCGTACGATATGTTTTACCTCGCTTTTGGCAAGGACAAGGCAATCATGCATTTTCATAAGAAGGGTCTCCCTTCCCTCACAAGTGCATACATAACATAAGAAGGGCCTCCCTTCCCTCGCAAGTACATCTCACAAGTGAAAGGACATGACATGAGCATTTAGGAAGAAGGGTCTCCCTTCCCTCACAAGTAGTTTACTTTTCCAAGCAAGCATGACAAGACATGGCATGACAAGCATAAGCATTTAGGAAGAAGGGTCTCCCTTCCCTCACAAGTAGTTTACTTTTCCAAGCAAGCATGGCAAGACATGGCATGACATGCATGATACGATAAGATAAGACAAACATGACAAGTTTTCAAGCTAGGAAATGGTGTTTTCAGTCAAGTCAAGTGCACGGTGTTTTCAAGGGTTTTATCGGCTTTTATGAATTCAAGCATGATTATATACTCCTTTACTTTATTGTCATGATATGAATTATTCCTGCTTTATATGCTATGAATTGTTTCCTTCTAACTTATAAGAATTATTCCTGCTTTATGTATTGCTATCTGTACGCTATGACTGTTGGTTAGTGCTTAGTACCCGCTGAGTATTCCATGCTCAGCCGTACTTCTTATGTCGGCAGGTGATGGCGGAGCAGCTGCTCCAATTGATATCTGTGCTCCGAGCCCTTGGGTGGAGGAGGAGTACGTCGAGGAGCCTTTGGAGGAACCTCCCGTAGAGGGTTACCATTAGGTGGTTGTAGATTCTGAGTGAATAGCCGTGGGTGAGATGAGAGATATACTTTCATGTATTTTGGCGGGTATGTCTGCACTTTCTTTTGGAGACTTTTTGTATAAACTTGGATTTGCGTATGTATATACATAGAGGTTTGGTAGTCTTCCGCTGTGCTATGTTAGAGTATGTTTCCGCTGTTTATATCCTCTATTGTATATGCTCTGTGGGTTTTGCAGGTTAGTTGTCAAGCAAGTCATGATTAGTCGTCCAAAGTTCACTCTAACTCCTAGGGTGGGTTTTGGGTCGCGACAAGATTTTTCTCAAAGATCGATCTTAGATCAGGGTATCATCAATTGAAGATCAAGGTAGAAGATGTTCGAAAAACATCTTTTAGTACTTGGTATAGACACTACGAGTTCCTTGTCGTGCCTTTTGGTTTGACAAATGCACCGACAGTGTTCATGGATTTGATGAACCGGGTGTTCAGGTCTTATCTGGATCAGTGTGTTGTAGTGTTCGTCGATGACATCTTGGTATATTCCCTGACACGAGAGGATCACGATCGAGACCTTCGCCTTGTTCTTGAGACGCTTCAAGAGCATAAGCTATATGCCAAGCTAAGCAAGTGTGAATTCTAGTTGGAGAAGGTGGCATTTCTCGGACATGTAGTATCAGTCGAAGGTATTTCAATGGATCCGGCAAAAATAGAGGCAGTTATGAACTAGGAGAGACCAAAGAGTGTCGCGCCCCAGAACCCACCCTAGGAGTTAGAGTGAACTTTGGACGACTAATCATGACTTGCTTGACAACTAACCTGCAAAACCCACAGAGCATATACAATAGAGGATATAAACAGCGGAAACATACTCTAAAACACAGCGGAAGTCTAACCAAACCTCTATGTATATACATACGCAAATCCAAGTTTATACAAAAAGTCTCCAAAAGAAAGTGCAGACATGCCCTCCAAAATACATGAATCTAACTCTCATCTCACCCACAGCTAAACCACTCAGAATCTAATCACCACCTACTGATAACCCTCTACGGGAGATTCCTCCAAAGGCTCCTCGGCGTACTCCTCTTCCACCCATGGACCAGGAGCACAAACATCAAATGGGGCAGCAGCTCCCTCAGAACCTGCCGACATAAGAAGTATGGCTGAGCATGGAATACTCAGCGGGTACTAAATACTAACCAACAATCATAGCGTAGAAATAGCAATACATAATCAGGAGCAATTTATATATGTCAAACGGAAACAATTCACATCATCTAAGGAAGTAAAGCAGTTTATAATCATGCTTGTAATTCGTAGAAAACCGATAAATCCTCTTGAAATATCATGCACTGGACTTGACTTGAAATATCTTTTTGTACTTGAAAGCTTGTCATGTCTATCTTGCTTGATTCTTGTATGTCGTGTCATGTCATGCATGTCATGCGTGCTTGCTTGTGATCATGTAACTTGTGAGATATTCTTGTGAGATGTCCTTGTGAGATGCCTTGAGAGGGAAGGGAGACCCTTCTTTATGCAATGCACTTGCGAGGGAAGGGAGACCCTTCTTTATGATATGTATGCACTTGCGAGGGAAGGGAGACCCTTCTTCATGATATGCACTTGTGAGTGAGGGGAGACCCCTCGTGGAATGTTGGTTCTTGTCTTCTTGTGAAAAGCGAGGTAAAACATATCGTAGGATATGTCCCACCTCTAACCATGCTCTTGAAAACCTCGATAAATCATGCCATGCATGCCGTGCTCGTGGGAACCGTGTACATACTTGCATTCAAATTTAAAGATGACATTTGGGTAATTTCACAACACATATAGCAACAAAGATTGAGTAATGTAATATTCATAGCATTATGGGAAAGCAGGAAACACACTATCATAGTCCCTAGCAATATTCATAATTTATTAGGCATGCATTTCCAGATTTTCAGCTCACTGTGTTCACCTTGGCATTTCATCAAACATGGTATGTTCATTATGGATTTATCCTACAACATGCTTTTCTAGATGGGTTTTACTCAAATCATACATGTACGTTCATTATTGGAACAATGCCCTTCCCCATTTGTTCATCACACACAACCATTGGCATCCAATCGCCCATCCCATCTCCATTCACCATTCGCCATTCACCATTCACCATTCAACCATCTCATAGCACATGTGTAAATGAAAGAAAATGAAGAGGAAAGAATGGGAAAGAGGAACTATAACTAGGAGGGTAGTAAAAAGTACCGACCTGAAGAAATGAGGAAGAAACCCTCTTTCCAAATGGCTGTGAGTTGCTGCCCTAGCTTGATTCGTGAGCTCCACGAATGCCTGCACCGAAATCTTGAAGAAAACGGGCTTGAGGTTGATCTAGGGTCTCAAAACCCTCTGATTTCTCTCCAAAATGGAAACCCTAGATTGGAATCGCCTTCTCCTCTTTCTCCTATTCTCTCAAACTTTCTAAGTGTCGAATGAAGCCCTAAAGGCTCAGGTTAAACTCTTAAGGTAAGAGTGAACTGACCAAAAGACCGTAATACCCTTACTGGGATTTCTGCAATGACGCGAGGACCGTGAATAGTGCCAACTCGTGGTGGCGTGAATAGTGCCAACTCGTGGTGCTATGAATAGTGCCAACTCGTGGTGGCGTGAATAGTGCCAACTCGTGGTGGCATGAATAGTGCAACTCGTGGTGCCGTGAATAGTGCCAACTCGTGGTGGCGTGAATAGTGCCAACTCGTGGTGCTGTGAATAGTGCCAACTCGTGGTGCCATGAATAGTGCCACTCGTGGTGCTTGTGAATAGTGCAAACTCGTGGTGCTTGTGAATAGTGCAAACTCGTGGTGCTTGTGAATAGTGCCAACTCGTGGTGGCGTGAATAGTGCCAACTCGTGGTGCTGTGAATAGTGCCAACTCGTGGTGGCATGAATAGTGCCACTCGTGGTCCGTGAATAGTGCCACTCGTGGTGCTTGTGAATAGTGCAAACTTGTGGTGCTTGTGAATAGTGCCACTCGTGGTGAGTTGTACAACGTGCCCGTGGTGAGTTGTACAAGGGATGCAAACAGTATACGTTATCAGAGTACGTTGTTTGTGCCACGATTTCCTACAGGTACAGACTGTTTTGGCCATATCTTTTGACTCGTTCGTCCGATTTTGACGATTCAACTTGCGTTGTGTTCGTACTTCGAAGATGAACAATTCTGACATTTCGAAATTTCTAAATTCTTCCTCATTTATTAATCATACCTCTTAAAAGGCAAGATGACAACGAAAGTGTCATGTATTAAGCATGAAAAAGTCTGGGGCTCTACATCCTCCCCCCCTTACAAAAATTTCGTCCTCGAAATTCAGACACTACTTGCATTACAAATCAAAAAGAACATTACAAGTCATATACAGACTTCACACAGAAACTCATTCAAGTAATTCTGGGTACTTTGCTTTGACTTCGGCTTCACGCTCCCATGTAGCTTCTTCCTGAGCATGGTGTTGCCATTGCACAAGAACCAAAGGGATTGTCTTGTTGCGAAGCACTTGATTCCTTCGATCTAAAATCTGGACTGGCTTTTCAATCAAGGTGAGGTCCTCTCGAATCTCCAACTGTTCCAAGTCTATGACATGCGAAGGATCCGTAAGATACTTCCGAAGCATGGACACATGGAAGACGTTATGAACTGCAGCCATGTGAGGTGGAAGAGCTACTCGATAAGCAACTTCACCAACCCGCGTGATAATCTCAAAAGGCCCAACATACCGAGGACTGAGCTTGCCTCGCTTCCCAAATCTCATGATCCCTTTGCTAGGCGATACTTTCACAAAAACTTGATCCCCTACTTGAAATTCCAAGTCCCTACGGCGTGTGTCCGCATAACTTTTCTGGCGATCTTGAGCGGCTTTCAATCGATCCCGGATGATCTTAACTGTGTTTGCAGTTTGCTCAATCAACTCCGGACCAAGCACTTTCCTTTCTCCTACCTCATCCCAATAGAGAGGAGACCTACAACTTCGCCCATACAAGGCCTCAAATGGTGCCATTTGAATACTTGCCTGATAGCTGTTATTATAAGCGAATTCAACCAAAGGCAAGTGTTCTTCCCAACTGCCTCTGAAATCTAACATACAAGCTCGAAGCATGTCTTCAATGACATGGTTCACTCTCTCGGTTTGTCCATCCATTTGTGGATGAAAGGCGGTGCTGAAATCAAGTTGGAAACCCATAGCCTCTTGGAAACTTTTCCAAAATCTTGACGTGAATCTTGGATCCCGATCTGACACAGTACTGACTGGCACCCCATGTAGTCTAACTACTTCCTTGATGTATAGTGCAGCCAACTGACTAGAGTTGAAGGTAGTACGGTAGGGTAAGAAATGAGCGGACTTTGTCAAACGATCCACTACTACCCACATCGCATCTGAGCCCCTTGCCGTCTTTGGCAAGCCAACTATGAAATCCATGGATATGTTCTCCCATTTCCACTCGGGAATAGGAAGGGAATGTAATAGACCGGCGGGTCGCATGTGTTCTGCTTTCACTTGTTGACACACCAAGCACCGTGCTACATATTCCGCAACATCCCTCTTCATATTCCGCCACCAAAAGTGACTCTTGAGGTTCCGGTACATCTTTGTACCCCCTGGATGCACTGTGTACTTCGAACGATGTGCCTCATCCATGATCTCTCGTCGAAGATCTGCGTTGGCCAGAACACACAACCTTCCTTTGAATGTGATAGCACCCCGACTAGTGAGAGAGAAGTCCTCACTACCCTTAGCAACTTCCTTGTCCCGATAAGCCGACAATTCAGCATCCATGTCTTGATATTCTTGGATCAAATCTATAATGTACGGCCGAACCGTAACATTTGCCAAGGTAGGACCACGGACAGAGTCATTCACACTGATGTCCAGATTTGCCAAATCTTCTAGTAGCTTCCATTCTTGAACCAACATATGTGCTAACAACCCTTGAGGTCTTCTACTCAAAGCATCTGCCACTATATTTGCTTTACCCGGGTGGTATTGAATGGTACAATCATAGTCTTTCAAAAATTCCATCCAACGCCGTTGCCTTAGATTCAGCTCCTTTTGGGAAAAGAGATACTTGAGACTCTTGTGATCAGTGAACACATAGAACTCCACCCCATAAAGGTAATGACGCCAAATCTTAAGTGCAAACACGACCGCCGCAAGCTCCAAGTCGTGCGTGGGATAATTCTTCTCATGCTCCTTCAATTGCCTTGATGCATAGGCAATGACTTTCTTGTGTTGCATAAGCACACATCCAAGTCCAACGTGTGAGGCATCACTGTACACCTCATACCCAAGAGGTCCGGATGGCACTGTAAGGACAGGAGCTGTAGTAAGCCTCTTCTTCAGTTCCGTGAAACTGATCTTGCACTTATCACTCCATACAAACTTGGCATTCTTCCTTGTCAGGTAAGTGAGCGGTGCTGCAAGGCTAGAGAAACCCTCTACGAATCTCCTGTAGTAGCCTGCCAACCCAAGAAAGCTGCGTATCTCGGTAACACTCTTGGGCCTCGCCCAACTCATAACTGCTTCGATCTTCTTCGGATCCACCGAGATACCTTCTGCAGAAACCACGTGGCCTAGGAATGCCACCTCTTCCAACCAAAACTCACACTTGCTAAGTTTGGCGTATAGCTTGTGTTCTCTTAGCATCTCCAAAGCAAGGCATAGGTCGTGTGTGTGATCTTCCCGTGTCTGGGAATAGACCAAGATGTCATCAACAAATACAATCACGCACCTATCAAGATATGGCCGGAACACCCGGTTCATCAAATCCATAAAGGCTACCGGCGCGTTCGTGAGTCCAAAAGGCATCACCAAGAACTCGTAGTGCCCATACCAAGTCCTGAAAGCAGTTTTGGGAACATCTTCCACCTTAATCTTCAACTGGTGATAACCCGATCGAAGATCTATCTTCGAGAAAAATCTTGCTCCCTTCAACTGATCGAACAAGTCATCAATCCTAGGCAAGGGATACCTATTCTTTATGGTGACTTTGTTCAATTGTCGGTAATCGACACACATCCGCACCGAGCCATCTTTCTTCTTAACAAACAACACCGGGGCACCCCACGGTGAGACACTTGGTCGAATGAAACCAAGGCCTTGTAATTCCTCCAACTGAGTCTTCAACTCCTTGAGTTCAATAGGGGCCATTCTATATGGAGCTCTGAAAACAGGAGCTGTGCCTGGTGCAAGCTCGATCACAAACTCAATCTCCCTATCTGGAGGCAATCCTGGCAGCTCTTCTGGAAATACATCCAGGAATTCACTCACAACCGGAATAGTCGATGAGTCCTTTGCTTCAGGGTTAGCTAAGCTCAACGCCGCAAAGCGGGCAATGTCTCTACTTCTCAACCCTCGAAAGTGAAATGGTTTTCCTTCTACCGGCTTGAAGAGTACCATTTTCTCAAAGCAAGCTACATGCCCATGATGTGCTGCTAACCAATCCATTCCCAATATAACATCAAAGTCTTGGAATCCAAGGACGATGAGATCAACTGCCAACTCGTGGCTCCCAACTTGGACCACACTATCTCCATACACTTTATCTGCCAATACTGTTTTGCCGAGAGGAGTCGAAATGGCTAACTCCAGTTCTAGCTGACTTGGCTCTTCAGAAAAGCCTTCTGGAAAACTCGGCGAGACAAATGAATGAGTAGACCCGGTATCAATCAACACTCGAGCCAAACACTCATTGACTAGTAGGGCTCCTGAAATTTTAGCTAGTTACGTCAATTCAAGCATCAACAGTGTATACACATAGGTATATACATATATAGCATACCAAGTACGTACCTATGGGATAAAACATAACATAACCATCACGAATAAGGAAAATAACTCCAAACGCGTACCTTGCACCACATCGTCAGATGCAAGTGCATCACCCTTTGTCAAGGCAAAAACTCGCCCCTGGTTCGCCTGGCGAGACTGTGGTGTAGACCGGGTAGTCTGAGATGACGCCTGATATGATCCTGCTGGGCGTGCTGGTGGACTAATCCCCTGAGACTGGCTTGATAAATGCCGACTGGGGCAATCCCTGATCATGTGGCCCTGGCGACCGCAATGATAACATCCACCAGATGCTCTTCGACAATCTCCTGCCGGATGCCTTTTGCCGCATGAAGTGCAGACCTCGTGTGTATAAGTCGGAGGGGCTGGAAGCGGAGCATACCTCATCGTCTGAGGTGCAACAGGCCGTGGGGCTGGAAGAGCCTGAGGTCTCGGTGCCTGAGGTACATACTGCCGTGGAGCTGGAGGCGCATAAGAAGGCCTCATCGATGGTGCTGGCCACGCATACTGATAACGAGTCCGCCTCTCTGGAGGTGCTGAACTACTAGCTTGGCCTCTCGGCCACTCCCTCTTCTTGGACACTGTCTCCGAATTGGCCTCGACCAATAAGGCCTTGTCTACTACCTCAGGGTAGGTAGTATGCCTGAAAACGGACACCTTCTCCATAATCACATCCTTGAGCCCTTGCTCAAATCTCCTCGCCTTCATTGCCTCAGTAGCAACCATATGAGGCGCAAATCTCGACAACTCCGAGAACTTGGCCTCGTATTGTGCCACTGACATCAAACCTTGCTCAAGGTTGATGAATTCTCTCTCTTTCTTTTCCCGTGCTCCAATCGGAAAATACTTTTTGTAAAAAGTATCCTTGAACTCCTCCCAAGTCCAAGGTAGACCCTGCATGGTCAAATCTCTCATCCTCAGTGCGGACAACCACCAATGGTGGGCTTCGCCTTCTAGCATGAAAGCTGCCCATGCTACCCTCTCCTCCTCTGTAGGTGAGAGGACCGTAAGGATCTTCTCCATCTGGAGGATCCATGCCTCCGCAGCAAGAGGGTCCACACTCCCATGGAATGGTGGAGGCCTCAATCTCCTGAATGCCTCAACTCCAGTGGTACGATGTACTGGAGCTGCGGGCGGTGGAGTAGGTGCCGCCGATGATGGTATAGCCTGTCGAGCCGCCAGTATGGCGAGTGTCTCAGCAATAGAGCCTAAGACTCGAGAGAGGTCTGGCTGCTCATCCTCATCCCGTGAAGAAGAGGAAGCTCTGGTATGTGGTCCACGACCCCGTGTGTTCGGTCTCATGACTCAAGTCCTGAGAATAATAACACCACATGAGTCTAACTTTAAACCACAGTTTACTTCAATGCCATTTCACAATAATCCAATTTGTATTAATTGTATAATACTAATATACATCGCATTAAGTCATCAGAGTATTTATAATATTATACTTTGGTGTTCTAGCGTTTCTAAGGCTCGTACATGGTTGAAACAACCATTTTGACTAAGACTAAAGTTTAGTCTTACACTTGGATCAAGACTCTCTTCCGACTTACTTTCTTCCTAACTTGTTTCCTGACATATGCTCTTGTCAAGCCGTGGTATAAGATTCTAAGTGACCCTAGAGACCTAAAGCCTAAGCTCTGATACCACTTCTGTCGCGCCCCAGAACCCACCCTAGGAGTTAGAGTGAACTTTGGACGACTAATCATGACTTGCTTGACAACTAACCTGCAAAACCCACAGAGCATATACAATAGAGGATATAAACAGCGAAAACATACTCTAACATAGCACAGTGGAAGACTACCAAACCTCTATGTATATACATACGCAAATCCAAGTTTATACAAAAAGTCTCCAAAAGAAAGTGCAGACATGCCCTCCAAAATACATGAATCTAACTCTCATCTCACCCACAGCTAAACCACTCAGAATCAAATCACCACCTACTGATAACCCTCTACGGGAGATTCCTCCAAAGGCTCCTCGGCGTACTCCTCTTCCACCCATGGACCAGGAGCACAAACATCAAATGGGGCAGCAGCTCCCTCAGAACCTGCCGACATAAGAAGTACGGCTGAGCATGGAATACTCAGCGGGTACTAAATACTAACCAACAATCATAGCGTACAAATAGCAATACATAATCAGGAGCAATTTATATATGTCAAACGGAAACAATTCACATCATCTAAGGAAGTAAAGCAGTTTATAATCATGCTTGTAATTCGTAGAAAACCGATAAATCCTCTTGAAATATCGTGCACTTGACTTGACTTGAAATATCTTTTTGTACTTGAAAGCTTGTCATGTCTATCTTGCTTGATTCTTGTATGTCGTGTCATGTCATGCATGTCATGCGTGCTTGCTTGTGATCATGTAACTTGTGAGATATTCTTGTGAGATGTCCTTGTGAGATGCCTTGCGAGGGAAGGGAGACCCTTCTTTATGCAATGCACTTGCGAGGGAAGGGAGACCCTTCTTTATGATATGTATGCACTTGCGAGGGAAGGGAGACCCTTCTTCATGATATGCACTTGTGAGTGAGGGGAGACCCCTCGTGAAATGTTGGTTCTTGTCTTCTTGTGAAAAGCGAGGTAAAACATATCGTAGGATATGTCCCACCTCTAACCATGCTCTTGAAAACCTCGATAAATCATGCCATGCATGCCGTGCTCGTGGGAACCGTGTACATACTTGCATTCAAATTTAAAGATGACATTTGGGTAATTTCACAACACATATAGCAACAAAGATTGAGTAATGTAATATTCATAGCATTATGGGAAAGCAGGAAACACACTATCATAGTCCCTAGCAATATTCATAATTTATTAGGCATGCATTTCCAGATTTTCAGCTCACTGTGTTCACCTTGGCATTTCATCAAACATGGTATGTTCATTATGGATTTATCCTACAACATGCTTTTCTAGATGGGTTTTACTCAAATCATACATGTACGTTCATTATTGGAACAATGCCCTTCCCCATTTGTTCATCACACACAACCATTGGCATCCAATCGCCCATCCCATCTCCATTCACCATTCGCCATTCGCCATTCACCATTCACCATTCAACCATCTCATAGCACATGTGTAAATGAAAGAAAATGAAGAGGAAAGAATGGGAAAGAGGAACTATAACTAGGAGGGTAGTAAAAAGTACCGACCTGAAGAAATGAGGAAGAAACCCTCTTTCCAAATGGCTGTGAGTTGCTGCCCTAGCTTGATTCGTGAGCTCCACGAATGCCTGCACCGAAATCTTAAAGAAAACGGGCTTGAGGTTGATCTAGGGTCTCAAAACCCTCTGATTTCTCTCCAAAATGGAAACCCTAGATTGGAATCGCCTTCTCCTCTTTCTCCTATTCTCTCAAACTTTCTAAGTGTCGAATGAAGCCCTAAAGGCTCGGGTTAAACTCTTAAGGTAAGAGTGAACTGACCAAAAGACCGTAATACCCTTACTGGGATTTCTGCAATGACGCGAGGACCGTGAATAGTGCCAACTCGTGGTGGCGTGAATAGTGCCAACTCGTGGTGGCGTGAATAGTGCCAACTCGTGGTGGCGTGAATAGTGCCAACTCGTGGTGGCATGAATAGTGCCAACTCGTGGTGGCGTGAATAGTGCCAACTCGTGGTGCTGTGAATAGTGCCAACTCGTGGTGGCGTGAATAGTGCCAACTCGTGGTGGCATGAATAGTGCAACTCGTGGTGCCGTGAATAGTGCCAACTCGTGGTGGCGTGAATAGTGCCAACTCGTGGTGCTGTGAATAGTGCCAACTCGTGGTGCCATGAATAGTGCCACTCGTGGTGCTTGTGAATAGTGCAAACTCGTGGTGCTTGTGAATAGTGCCACTCGTGGTCCGTGAATAGTGCCCCTCGTGGTGCTTGTGAATAGTGCAAACTCGTGGTGCTTGTGAATAGTGCCAACTCGTGGTGGCGTGAATAGTGCCAACTCGTGGTGCTGTGAATAGTGCCAACTCGTGGTGGCATGAATAGTGCAACTCGTGGTGGCATGAATAGTGCCACTCGTGGTCCGTGAATAGTGCCACTCGTGGTGCTTGTGAATAGTTCAAACTCGTGGTGCTTGTGAATAGTGCCACTCGTGGTGAGTTGTACAACGTGCCCGTGGTGAGTTGTACAAGGGATGCAAACAGTATACGTTATCAGAGTACGTTGTCTGTGCCACGATTTCCTACAGGTACAGACTGTTTTGGCCATATCTTTTGACTCGTTCGTCCGATTTTGACGATTCAACTTGCGTTGTGTTCGTACTTCGAAGATGAACAATTCTGACATTTCGAAATTTCTAAATTCTTCCTCATTTATTAATCATACCTCTTAAAAGGCAAGATGACAACGAAAGTGTCATGTATTAAGCATGAAAAAGTCTGGGGCTCTACAAAGAGTGTCACAGAGATAAATAGTTTCCTCGAATTGGCAGGCTACTATTGAAGGTTTGTGGAGGGATTCTCCAGTCTAAGGGCACCGCTCATGTACCTTACCCGGAAGGATACCAAGTTTACCTGGAGCGACAAGTGCGAGAGTAGATTCATGGAGTTGAAGAAGAGGCTCACTATGGCTTCGGTCCTTGTAGTGCCATCCGGGAGTGGCGGCTTTGTTGTTTGTAGTGATGCATCGCACATCTGGTTAGGGTGTGTCTTGATGCAAAACAAGAAAGTTATTGACTACGCTTCAAGGCAATTAAAGGATCATGAAATGAACTACCCTACACATGACCTAGAGCTTGCCATCGTTGTGTTTGCATTGAAGATCTGGCGACACTATCTCTACCGGGAATAGTTCAATGTGTTCACAGATCACAAAAGCCTTAAGTATCTATTTTCCTAGAAAGAGTTGAACTTGAGGCAAAGGCGATCGATGGAGTTCTTGAAGGATTATGATGCTCTATTCAATACCATCCAGGCAGGGCGAATGTGGTGCCCGATGCACTTAGTAGGAAGCCTCATGGGCTCTTGGCTCACATGTTGGTTTGGGAATGGAGGCTATTGAAAGATTTGGAAAATCTAGACATCGGTGTCAATGCTTCCGTCCGAAGTCTAGTGATGGCGAATATCACGGTTCAGTCGTACATCATAGATCGGATCCTAGAGTTGCGGGCCTCGGATGCTAACTTGTTGGCTTTTCGGGATAGGAAGTTGCCAAGGGTAGTGAAGACTTTTCTCTGACTAACCGAGGTGCAATCACATTTAGGGGAAGACTGTGTCTTCTTGCTGGCATAGAGTTGAGGCGGGAGATTATGGATGAAGCCCATCATTCTAAGTACACGGTGCATCCTGGGGGTATAAAGATGTATCGAAACCTCAAGGGGCACTTTTGGTGACGGAACATAAAGAGGGAATTAGCGGAGTATGTGTCTAAGTGCTTGGTGTGCCAGCGAGTCAAAGCTAAGAACATGAGGCCGGCAGGTCTTTTACAATCCCTCCCTATTCCCGAGTGGAAATAGGAGAACATATCTATGAATTTCATTATGGGATTGCCACGAATGGCTAAAAACTTCAATGCTATATGGGTCGTGGGTGACAGACTGACAAAGTCTGCCCATTTTTTGTCGTATCGGACTACTTTCAACTCAAACCAACTGCTGCATTGTACATTAAAGAAGTAGTTCGGTTGCATGGAGTACCGGTGAGTATTGTGTCAGACAGGGATCCTCGATTTACTTCTAGGTTCTGGAAGAGCTTCCAGAGTGCTATAGGTTCTCGTTTGGACTTCAGCACGGCTTTCCATCCACAGACCAATGGGCAAACTGAGAGGGTGAACCAGGTGATAGAAGACATGCTACGGGCTTGTATATTAGACTTCAAGGACGATTGCGAGGATCACTTGCGTTTGGTCGAATTTGCCTACAACAATAGCTATCAAGCGAGCATCCAAATGGCTCCTTTCGAGGCTTTGTATGGGAGAGGTTGTATATTCCCTTTGTATTAAGATGAAGTCGGAGAAAGGAAGGTATTGGGCCCCGAATTGATTGAGCAAACAATTGGTAGGGTTAAACTTATACGGGAAAGGTTGAAGACAGCTCAGGATCGAGAAAAGAGCTATGCGGACACTCGTAGGAGAGATCTTGAATTCGTGGTGGGTGACCTTGTGTTCGTCAAGATTTCGCCAACTAAGGGTGTGATGAGGTTCGGGAAGCGAGGAAAGCTCAGTTTGAGATATGTGGGTCCGTTCGAGATCATCACTAGAGTTGGTGAGGTGGCTTACCGTGTTACCTTACCCGCTCATATGGCAATGGTCCACAATGTATTCCACGTTTCTATACTCCAAAAATATATCTCGGATCCATCCCATGTCATCGAGCTTGATTAAGTAGAAATCTGAGAAGATCTCACATTAGTAAAGCAACCAGTTCAGATATTGGATAGGCGAGAACAAGTTTTGCATAACAAGACCATTCCATTGGTCATGGTAAGATGGCAACACCATTCAACAGAAGAGGTTACATGGGAACGTGAGGCCGAAGTGAAAGAAAAATATCCTCACTTGTTTATTTAGTTTCCTTGGTGTTTATGTATGTTGGTTGTCTTTTGTTTTCTCCAAGTGGTGTCTTAATTTCGGGGATGAAATTTTTATAAGGGGGACGATGTAGCACCCCAGATATTTTTGACATGTGTTAAAGTCCTAAGTTCATTTTCTTGAATTAAAAGTTGGAATTCCCAAATCGGATCTATTGAAAACTCGGGTTACTGAAACCCATTCATAGACTAGTCAGATTTAGGGGTAATTTGGTCTATGAATAAAGAAGAATTGAAAGATTCTAAACTTTTAGAATTGTTCCTCTTCGAATGAAGAGTCCAACGCTAGTTGAATCGTCAAAATTCGACGAACGAGTCAAAAGTTATGGCCGAAATACCAAAATGGGCAAATCTGGAAAATTATTGTTAGAATTACGAACGATCGTCCAGACCCTATGAACGATCGTAGGTGGGTTACGATCGATCGTAGAAAACTTACGATCGATTGTAGAACCCCAAAACTGGGCAAACTTAATGGACGAAATATGAATGATCGTGTAGACCCTACAAACGATCGTAGGAGAGTTACGATCGATCCTAGAAAACCTAAGATCGATCATAAGACTTCCGGAAATGGGCAAACTCTTTGTAATGTTTACGATTGATTGTTGAAACTTACGATTGATCATAGAGATGCTACGATCAATCATAGGTCGCGCGACCCAAATTTTTATGCGGGATTTTTTAGGCTTTCCACCCTCTTGCCAATAAATAGAGGGTGCATTTGGGGGTTTTGGGTTACCCTAAACCTAAGACAAAAGATTAGAGGAGAGAAAGGAGAAGGAGAATGGGGATTTGCAAGAGAGTGGAGTGGAGATCAAGGTTTGGATTCTCCATTTAGCTTGGATCTTCTTCAAGCAAGGATCATCCTCTACCAAGCTTGGGATTCCAATCAAGGAGGGTTCTTCTTCAAGATTGAAGTTAACCCTCAAGGTTAGTACACCCTTCCTAGTTAACTTAGTAATAACCTAGGTTTTCTCTAAAGAATGCACGTGAATGATTATATGTGATTCCTTTTTATTAAATATGTGCCTTGACTCAAAAAATGATTAAGATAGACCAAATGGATGTGAATATGGGGGATGTGAATGTTATTGTGCGATGAAAATGGGAAGGGCAAAATACTCATAAGGAACATACTTAATGTGTTTGATGAAATGCATGAATGAGGACTTAAGGATATAAACTATGATTTCGAAAGTGTGAGTTACATAATGTTTCCCAAATTATAAGTTGTGTGCATATGCTTATTGTTCTTGCATATGTTTCCCAAATTATAAGTATGTTTCCCAAAATACTCATCATGATTTAACCAATTGCCGTGCACGAGCACCTATGCATAAAACAAGTTTTCATAAACAGTAAGAAGTGAAACTAATGAGAATAAATGGGAAGGAAAAATAAGTAAGACCTCACAAGTTGAATAAGGAATTGTCAAGGAGGTTGGTAGCCCCGATTAAGGGTGTTAACCTCTGGCTCATAAGAAAGGCTCATATGGAATTGTCATGGAGGTTGGTAACCCTGGTTAAGGGTGCTAAACTCTGGCTCAAAAGAAAGGCTCATAAGGAACTATCAAGGAGGTTGGTTGTCGTGCCCCAAAATACCCCCTAGGAGTTAAGGGATACTTTAGGTGTGACTATACGTACCTGCCAAACCATCCTGTAATGAACAAGGTAAACATGATAAATAATTCCAATAAGCAGTGTTCAGAAGCTAATCATGAGCGCAGAAGCGTGAACTAACTTTTTCTTTCCTTCTATAACTCAACACAGTATTCCAAGTGAAAATATACATAACATATCAAATCAGAGGTGGACATGCCCACCAATCAAAATATCAAAATATACAAAGAAAATATACATAACATATCAAATCAAAGGTGGACATGCCCACCAATCAAAATATCAAAATATACAAAAGAACTCTCTCGGACTCTCCTCTCAATAGTAGTCGAGGTATGGCCACACATCCAAATCCCTATCCTCCTGAGACTGCACCGGGATAGGTGGCTCCCTCTCCTCTACGTACTCTTCCTCGACCCAAGGCTCAGGCTCGAGGACATCCACGGTACCTGCCGACATAAAAGTATGGCTGAGCATGGAATACTCAGCGAGTACACACTACAAAATTTAAGGTTTTTAGCGGCGTAAAAATATCGCCGGTAAAGGTATAAAAAACGCCGTTATTGTTATTACCGGCGTACTAGTGTAAACGCCGGTAATACCTGCGTCGGTAATCTATATACTGGCGGTTTTTTCCAGACGCCTCTAAATCTATAATCAATAACGGCATTTTATATAATGCCGTTAATAATTAATCAATAACGGCGTTATATACGACGCCGTTAATAAGTAATAAATAACGGCGTTATATAAGACGCCGTTATTGGTGACTTGTACGCCGTTAATAATTGCTCGATAACGGCGTGGTGTATAATGCCGTTAATAAATTTTATTCATTTCCGGCGTTATAAAAACGCCGCTAATAGTGCCAATTTAAAAAAAAAAACTATTTATATGGAATTGGTGGTTTTTTTTTTTTTTACCTGTATTATTTTGTACCTGTGAGCAGCAGAAATATTTATCGAGAGAAAAGAAATTCTAACATCCAATCTACATAAGACAAAAAGAAATTCATCCAAATAGTCGTAGTATGTACACATCATAAAAATATACATGTCCATATAAAAGTATCTGAAATAAAAAATATAAATCCTAAGTCTCTCCTCCCTTTGGCTGGCTCCCTCCTGCTGGTCTAAAACCAGAGTGGTGTGTGCTGGCTCCCTCCTATAAAGACAATAAAATAAAATTGATGATTAGAATATATCGAACAGAAAAAAAAAATTAAGGATTCCATAAAATTAATATGCAAAGAAACAAGGTCATGTCATATATTTCATACATATAGAGTTCAAACACTTAGAAGTGTAGCATTTCATCAACATACATCCAAAATTCATCTCAAATTTCTGATACTAATAAGGTTTAATTATTAAAACACATAAAAGTTTAGAAATTTCATTACTAACGAGGCCGAATTCATAGCTCTAACATACTTTGGCCTAAACCTATAAACCCCCACCAAATCCAAACCGAGGGTCGGATGTCAATGTCATGTCTTCTAACGCATGTATTTCGACCCAATCAAAGTGTGGGAATTCGTTTTACTAGATTCCGAGGTCGTTTGCTTGATTTGGGCAGCAAGAGTCCCAAAATCCATACTTCGAAACTTAGGTTTTGCTTAAACCTACAAACCCCCACCAAATCCAAACCGGGGGTCGGATTTCGATGTCGTTTCTTCTTACACATGTATTTCGACCCAACCGAAGTGTAGGAATTTGATTCGTTAGAGTCCGAGGTCGTTTGCCCGATTTGAGCAGCGAGATGCCCGGAATCCATACTTTGAAACTTATGTTTGGCCTAAACCTACAAACCCCCACCAAATCAAAATCGGGGGTCAGATTTCGATGCCGTTTCTTCTAACGCGTGTATTTCGACCCAACCGAAGTGTGAGAATTTGATTCGCTAGATTCTAAGGCCATTTGCCCGATTTGGGCAGCTAGAGGCCCGAAATCCATAATTTGAAAATTAGGTTTGGCCTAAACCTAGAAACCCCTACCAAATCCAAACCGGGGGTCGAATTACTCTCCAGAAGGACATTTGCACTATTTTCGGTTTCTGGAATATTCCGTGATATTCTTGTTTGGAGTTTTTTTGAGAAAAAGTGAAGTTCTTGTTTTCCTTAAATATTTAAATATTTATATTTTTGTAAAGGAGGTTTGCTTTTGGGATGTTTGACCTGGTCTTACTGTTTAGTTTTTATTGGCTAATGTCCATGGACACCATACTTGTCGCCTTTATCTCTCTCTTTCCCCTTTCCTTTGTGTCTCTTTGTTGTTTATTAGAGTTCACCTTTTTGTGAAGTTCTAGTAGCTTCTTTCCCTTATTCATTTACAATATTTCTTTTATTGTTTACCAATAATAAAAGTTTTTATAGATAGAGAATATACGCTTTCAAAGTCTCACTTCAAAGAGGCTTCTCGACACCATACAACCTCCCAAAAGCAAACCTCCTTTTCCATCTCCCTCATGGTTATATGCATATGCTTAGAGATCTCGAGATTGTAATCTAGTTCCCCTTTCTAAAGGTCATCCCCTAATTATTAGCCACCTCTTTACGTAGATCTTTTTTCAGTTCAAGTGCATTCGTTTACTTGTTTTTGTCATGTCATTAAGCATGATAGGAGACTTAATTTAACAATGGTCTAACCGTCTAAGTAGCCAATTTTAGTTTTTATTGTTATTCTAAATAAATTACATATTTCTGATTGGTATGGAGCTTAAAAGATGCCATAGTAGAGTTGTGAAGTAATAATGTAATTCATTAGAGACAAGAAACAGAGGATTGTTTCTCTCCTTGGCTGAAGCCTTCGAGCTTCTTCACCGCTATGACAGTTGAATCAGGCAATGTCCCCTTGAAAACAGAACCAAAACCACCTCCTCCCAACTTCTCAGAGAAGTTCTTGGTTGCACTCATTATGTCAATAGATGCAGACCCACCATAAAAATGAAAGAAATATCAACAGATGCAGACCCATCCCAAAAAAATATCAACAGATGCAGACCCACATCACTTATCGACAGTGACTAATCTTTTTGACCATTAACAAGAGTACCGCAACAACCTGCGTTGTTCCCCATTCGAACTCGGAAGTGATAGCCTTAGACACCTACTTTTGGCAAAGCTTTTGCCAAGTGTCTAAGGCTAGCAAAATCCTTATAGTGGATAAGGGTTCATGCCTATAAGATGTGATAAATGCCTTTTGGAATAAGTACATGCACTAACTTCTTAGCATGCAAGAAAGCTAGGTGTGACAATTACTGACCAAATCCTTCAACCCGCTCTAACATGTACAACTTTTCATCTTCCACTTGATGTTTTGGGTTCTGGTTTGGCTTTTGCAAGTTGTTTGTAAATTATAATTAGGTAGGGTTTGGATTGGACTCCTCAGTCACAGACCTAACAGGTCATTATAACTAATTATTTATATAATAAATAAATAAACAAATATAGGGACAAGTTCTCCTAATCTAGACTAGTACTGTAAGTAGTTTTTTTTTTTGGAAAGCACTGTTAATTTTTGAGGGATGCTAACCAAAATAAAGTCGGCTAACTTTAAAAGTGGTAGTCTAGCAGGAATTAGCCCAAGTTCAGCCTGAAGTTTAAAAACCAGACCCAACCCAACTTACAACATAACATCAGGCTTTGATCTAACCTGAGCTAAACAACTTGTGGGTTGAGTTCAACGTTTGAGTTTGGCTAAGTTCGGATTGTATTCTTGGTGATTTTAAAATTGACTAAGATATGATTTTCGTTTTCCTATTCTATATCTTGGTTTTGCTCATTGTCTTGAACAATCTTTGCTGATTTAATAATTTCCACAAAACCTTTGGAGGAATTTTTAGCTGCTCCATTGTTATTGTTTGGATTTGAGGAGTTTCCTGTAGTAAGAATCTTTGTAGGGTCTTTAGAATTAGAAACTCCTTCAGAATTCACAAATCTCTTGACAACCCATTGTTTTGTTGAAGTCTTATGAGTATCAACTTCAGCCTCTTGATGATCAAGTTTCCGATCCTTTGATCTACTCTTAGATCCAAACGTGCATTCTTGTAATTCATGGCCTAATTTCTTGCATTGGACACAAAATCTAAAACGTTTTTCATACTCTACTTCTTGCCAACGACCATGATCTCCAATACCAAGCCAAAACCGATCTAGATTCTTTTTGAGGATATCTATTTTGATACAAACATGTGCAACACTCGGTCTAGAGAAGGTTTTCGTTGCACCATCTAGTTTCAGAACTTTGCCAAAGATGCTACCAATAGAAGAGAGTGCTGAATCATTAAATAGATGAAGAGGAAGGTTTGAGAAACTCACCCAAACCGGAACTATGGATGGTTCTACCCCTAATAAGAAAGAGGGCGTCCATTTGAAGAATCGGAAGAGGTACCCATTGATATGAATAACTTCTTTGATCCAAATCATAAGGAAGTCTTCTTCCAAAACAAATCAGAAAAGTAAATGTCTTGAATCTAGGATCCCAACAATAAAAAGCAAGGCGTAGACCTTCGGATTTGTTCATATGCTTCTTAATAATGTCAAGAGAAGGCCTACTATATGAGCATTTAGCCACTAATGACAACCCATGTGGAGAAGCTAAAAGAGAAGACTCTTCTTCGATAAAGAAAATGGCTGGTTCACCTCTGAAAGTACCTGGTTTTTTAATGGGAATGGTGGAAGGTGAAGAACCTGAATCAGAGGATGGTTTACCAACTATTGCAGCATAGGAGAGGGGCAGATCAGGCGGCCTTGGAGAGGAGATTCCCTCCCCACCGCCGGCAGAGTTTGGCAAAGGGGTTTTCCTCACACACCCACCAGACCAATCACTCAAATTCCACTCTTTTGAAGAGCGTTCTTTAAAACCCTGCATACATTCACATTCCACTCCAACGTAGTTGACCCAGTGTTTCGGCATATTATACAACACCCAAATCTGTAGCTAATTCTTAATGGCTTTTTCCAATGGCTTCACTTATATGTCTGCTGCCAACCATGGAAGCATCAATCAATCCCGCAATTTGGACTCTAAGCCCTCCCAAGACTATATGGTAAGCACTATCACTCTTTACATGGAGATCATAATTAGATTTTGAGTTATGCAGACTCTAATATTTGGGAGTTTCCATTGCTGATGCTTACTTCTGCATTTACTAAAATATTAATGTGTTTACTTAAATGCTAAGATGAGATTTAACATATATATAAGTAAATATTGTCAGGAAAGACAGCATGGAATAACGATGTGGGAATATCTAAATGTTAAATTACCTCATTCGGCGTTCCTGGCCTCGTAGCAGGTCCAACAACAATCTGTTGTTGAGATTTACAATAAATAAATGTGGGCATATCTAAATGTTAAAAAAATTTATTAATGCTTATTAGAATATATACCTGCCCATGCAACATCTGCTGGATAAGCTGTTGCATGTCATTGATTTGAGCTTGTTGGGACGCCACCCGGGTCTTCGTCTCCTCAAGTTCAAGACGCAACCTATGGGTCTCAGCAACACCACTACCACTAGCACCGAAACTCCTCGAAGATGACCCCCATAACCTGGTGGGAGTCGGGCCCATTCCATATCCACGGACCCGTCCAGGATGATCAGGCCCCTAGACCTGAGATAAAACATCATCTCGGCCTGTGCTATCTTCTGAGCCATCCGGTACCTGGTCGAGGAGTTCCCTAATTTGGTGCTGCAAACATATTGAAACATTTACTATCTTCAATTCCAATTAAAGTGATATATATTTGATAAAATGAAATATTTAAATTACTTACAATCTGCACTCCCGCCTGCTCGTTGACCGGAAGGCCATTCTTCTTCGTGTGCGTCTTTATCCAAACCGCAGCACGGCCTGGAGCGACTAAAGAGGGACTCGCTAATCGCTATGGTAGTAACAATAATAGAACAACAAATATTTAATCCATATGCATGAAATTGTTAAATAAATTACTACGATTAAACCGAACATACCTCCTCCTCTCTAACTCTGGCGAAGCTCTTTGTGCCCGCCGTATGAGGAACCGTTTGGCACTCGCGACTCCTTTTATTTGTGGCCCTCCGTTTCTACAATATTGTTGCATAAATCAGTCAGACGGGCTAAAGTAAAATCAAAACTGTATTAACCATAATTGATTTCAATTATCAAACTAGCGGAATGCATGTGCAATGCACGTGACTGTCCTGTTCTAGTAAGTGCAATTAAATAGACTAAATAACTACAATTAAATATCTTATATCAATAAAGACACAGTTGAGCAAAGAAAATAAGAAAATCAAACACTTTTAACCCTTCCATTCTCTTTATAATAGTAGAGATATACCTGCCCCTCCTCAGAGTACCAGAAGTCGACGAGTACATTCCATTGTTCCCGAGGAATATCAGACGGGCACCGGGCATAGTTCTCAGCAGGAGGGTCCATGAAAATAAAATGCTTGTTCCCCATATCGTGCTTATTGTCCCGCCATTTCTTATCTAGAGACATCAAAAGGTAGTCATCTAGGAAAGGTGGGTAGTCAAACTTGTCCTGTAAAAACGTTATTAAATTATTAATATTTGTGAAGAAGCTACATTAGTGAATGTTAATAATAATTGACCAACTTTTTTTGTTCTTACCCTTATCATACTCAAAGCTCGTTCTTTGTTGTCATCGGTGATATCCTTCCAATTTTGCACATCTACTCGAAATAAATGGGCATCTCGTGCAATACCGCCCGACCATCTAGCCATCAAGCCAGCCTCCTTCCCCACTGGCTGCCCTTCTTCATTTACTCCGACCTTCTTTTTCTCTCCAGGGCGCATCTTGTGCACCTCTTTGCATTTGGCCTTACCTCGTACCTTCCTAGGCGGCACCACGGCGGGTGTGGAAGTCCCCGCACTAGATGGGGGGGTAAGTGTAGGATCCATCTGCAAATTTGATTTTGGCCTTACCTCGTACCTTCCAGGAAATTGGATTTTTTAATTCTAAGAGTGATTAAAATTTGGATATATATACTTAACCACTGAATCAACCTTAACTTGTTGTTGGTAGTATTACCTAGGAAAAGCAAATTAAAAAAACCAACTAATGAAAAAAAATATACAATTCGACATGCATTAGAATTTCATTTCCAAATCCTAATTTCTTTATTTTTTATTTAGCTTTTAGAAGGGTAAAAGAGTAGTGAGCTAACAATACCAAAATAACAGCATCAGCTGAGAGACACCTCCTTTTAATATAATTCCATTCAAATCAAGGTCCTTTTAGGTTTGAGTATCTTATAATAGAAACAAAGGAAAAGAGAGAGTTGCGAGCATTATCCTCGTTATAACCATAACCATAGAGGAGTCCAAGTCAGTTAAACTCCAGTAAAAAGTTCATATGCTCGTAGAAGAACAATATAACGTGAGTGCGATAAATCTACTGACTTGGAATCCTCTATGGTTATAACTTGAGTCATTAGAAGCCTTTTCAAGTGCTCTTTTAACTCCATGTAAAACTCATCATTAATCCAACCAATGGTCGAATATGCCAAGCAAAAGCCCAAAATAGAATTATATTATAAAACTAGGAGATAATCAATAGTCAACTGCTACAATAATCGAAACTTGAGGATGGAAAACAAAAACACAAATACATTTGTTGATTGTTTGGAAGTGTTGGACAAGTCCATCACATTTAACAAACAATTCAACAATCAATACAACAATAAAGAATCATTATGTTTCATCGTTATATTCTGATTCAACGTCGTCATCACTAGATTCGGTAGAAGTAGCTTGTTGTTGCAACACTTCGGGAGGCGCATCAACAGTTGCACCGGTAATTCCAAATCTCACCCAACCTACACCTCTGTCATCATCATGTTCAGTGTCATCTAATTGTTGGTCGCTAAAGGCCTCGTTCTCCCTGAATGCATAATCGTTATATTCCTCATTCATGTCGAAGAAGTCTCGTGGTTTAGTTTTGATGACAACATTCCAATCTCCTTCTGTTGGATCTTCGACATAAAATACTTGTTCTGCCTGAGATGCCATAACATATGGTTCATGAGACTCAGCGTTTGCCGGGAGTATACGTGTAAAGTTGACAAGCGTAAACCCATATGGATCAGTCTTTATTCCTCTATCCAAATTAACCCAATCACACTTGAACAATACAAATTTTAGGCTATCAGAGTACGTCAATTCGACTATGTCCGTTAAGCACCCATAATAGGTTATAGGGCCTGCAATGGGGGTCTTGTCCCTAGAAGTTGAATAACTTGTAGTATTTGCAACAGTCGCAACACCACTATTCTGGCTTCTGCGTCCTTGCTCTCTATCCTTAGTACAAAACCTATATCCATTTATGATGTAGCCCTTAAACCGTTTTGCGACTTTTTGTGGACCGTATGCAAGCCATGTAATCTGATCAGAAATCGAAGTACGTGAATCTCGCAACCTTTGAACCTATTTCAAGACAAAATACGATTAATATATACATAACTATATTTCAAAACATAACTAATTAATGTATTTCCTGGAAATCAAAAGGTAAGACTTACGTAACCCCTAAACCATTCAACAAACTACTCGCTGTGCTTTTTCTGGAGTTCGTGGGGGGACTTTCGAAGTCTTGGATGTGTCATTTTAATTAAATTCATGTGCTGCCTGCAAAGAACAAATCATTTCCCACTAATTTTAAGTTCAAAAGAAAGTACAATAAAATAACAAAATATATGATAATTGTGTTCTTACTCTGTATATTTTCTGACTTCATCGCAGTTGAACAACACATAACGATGTGTCTGTTGCCATTCTAATTCACTTAGAGCGAATGGCTCTGCACCACCTATCACACTTTCATCGTCATTCCTCACCGGCCTGTTCAATCTCGATTCCACATTATTTAGGTATCTTGAGCAGAATGTCAAGCATTCTTCCACCAAGTACCCTTCTGCAATACAACCCTCTGGTCGAGCCCGATTGCGCACATAAGACTTCAATGTATATAGGTACCTATTTGAATTAAATTTTCGTAAGACAAGGAAAAAACTATAACAAATATTTTAAACATCTAAAAAATTATAATTTAATGGCATACCTTTCGATGGGATACATCCACCGAAATTGTACAGGTCCACCTAGCCTTGCCTCTGCCGCTAGATGTATAGGCAAGTGCACCATAACATCAAAAAATGACGGCGGGAAAATTCTCTCTAAATGACACAGCGTAAGTGTAATTTTGTCCTCTAACCGTCTCAAATCCTCGACCTGACAAACTTTGGAACACAATGTCATAAAGAAGTTACTCAATTCGATTAGGACTGAAGTTACATTCTTCGGCAATGCCTTCCTCACAGCCAGTGGTAGGAATTGTTGCATTATGACATGACAGTCGTGACTCTTTAGTCCATAAATTTTACGCTCTTTGATATTGACATGCCTACCAATATTTGACGAGTAACCATCTGGAACCTTCACACTCTTCAACACTTTGCAAAATAGTTCTTTCTCATTCTTGTCCATTGAAAAGTATGCAGGGGGCAGATAAACTTTGCTTGTGCCAGGTTGCAACTGAGGGTGAAGTGCACGTCTCACGCCCATATCAACCAAGTCTAACCGAGCTTTTAAGCCATCCTTGGATTTCCCTTCCAAACCCAACAAAGTCCCGAGCACATTGTCGCACACATTTTTCTCGATATGCATTACATCAAGATTGTGTCTCAACAAATTATGCTCCCAATATGGCAACTCGAAGAATATACTCGTCTTCTTCCAATTATACGGTATATCCACCTGGTCCATCTGCCTTGGTCGTTTGTTCCCAGTCTGCTTTCCAAGGGAGAAGGTAATACCCTCCATTTGACGTAACACATCAGACCCAGACATTGTAGTTGGCGCACAACCGGACTCTACGGTGCCATCAAAAGAAAATCTATTTTTTCGGAATCTGTGATCCGCTGGTAAGAAACGACGGTGCCCCATGTAGCAATGCTTTCTGCTTTTAGACAAGTATAAGTGGCAAGTGTCCTTGTGGCATGAAGGGCATGCCAATTTTCCTTTCGTGCTCCAACCTGACAACATGGCATACCCTGGGAAGTCGCTAATTGTCCAGAGTAATGCCGCACGTATGACAAATGTCTCCTTTTTCGACGCATCATAAGTTGACAACCCATTCTCCCACAAGTCCTTCAACTCCTCGACTAGGGGCCTCATGTAGACATCAATGGCATTTCCTGGCCCGGAGGGACCCGGAATAAGCAATGACAGAATGAAGTTCGGCTGCTTCATGCACAACCACGGTGGTAAGTTGTATGGAATAAGAACAATAGGCCATGTGTTGTGAGCAATACTCATCGTCCTGAATGGGTTGAAGCCATCACTCGCCAACCCAAGCCTGACATTGCGCGGCTCTGAAGCGAACAAAGGATACTTTTTATCTAAATTTTCCCAAGCCGGTGAGTCTGCTGGATGCCTTAACCTACCATCCTTAGTTCGATCCTCATCATGCCATCTCATTTCAGAAGCAGTCTTGGATGACATAAATAATCTTTGTAACCTGGGTTTCAACGGGAAGTGACGCAAAATCTTCGCTGGAATTTTCTTTATTTTGTCTCTTGATTGATCATCCACTATCATCCATCTTGATGCACCACAGATGTCACATACTTGCTTGTTTGCAGAATTTTTCCAATAAAGCATGCAATCATTGGGACATGCATCGATTCTATCATAATTAGCCCCAAGTTGGACATCACCTTTTTGTCTGAAAGGTAAGTATCAGGTAGTGTAGACCCCTCGGGAGTACCTCCCTCAATAACTCAAGCATAAGTGAATGATTTGTTGCTCCATCCACTAAGACACTTAATCTGGTACAATTCTTACGATGAAAGACAACTTCGTGTGATTCGAACATCCTGGATACAAAAGGTTGTCCCGCATCCCTTACCAATGGAAAAATCTATCAGACTCAGTATTAGGATCCCGACTACTAGTACCCTCATCTTCATTTGGTTTATCCTGAACAAATCGTGCACCAAATCCTCCATCTCATTATGTCTGTCTTGCACAACAAGACTTTGAGTCACTGGCCCAACGGATGTGTGTTTAATATGTCTTCCCCGTGATAAAACCAGATTTTAATAATTCATGTCGAATCCATAACAGATCATATGGTCGTACGCTATACCTCTCTCTTGATAAACGCATTGGTTGCCATTTGGGACATGGCCCTTAACCACCTTGTTTATCAGTATGCTCCACGCGCTAATGCAACCTCTATAAATGCTTCACTCCTTCTATATATTCCTTTGACCCCTATTTTCGACAAAACATGCATTCACAATTGCTTAATACTAACACTTATCAATCGATCGTAATAAAAACTTTGGACATCAAAACTACCTTGGACATTCCCATCCAACTCCCTATCCATGAGGTATCGTTACTGTTTTTTATAAAACCGTCTGTTAGCTATTCTGAGAAATAGGAAAATGATACCACATTAGTCAATTACAATAACCCATGTGTCCCATAACTTTACCTTCTACACAATATGTATGCATGCATGCTTCCTATCGTCACAACTCCTCTTCTCTGGGTGAGGTGTTTCCTATCCCTTCAGAATGCTAATCCCCAATCACCAGCTCATACTTTGAATCATTTCAGCGAAATTTCGGCAGCATTTCCCTATGGTTCTCCAAGTACACTCTTAGACTAGGGGGCGGCAAGCCACGGTCGTCTAAATATGTACCCAGAGAACAAGAAACGGCTGACCTTCCAATTTCCTCAATCTAGAAAAAATCTGAGCAGTTGCCTGTACTGGAGATTTGCTTCTCAAAAAACTGTCCAACCCGACAATTCAAGACTCTATACAGACAATACATTAATCACACAAGACCGAAAAGTTGTTTTTAAAACTGCATTCGTCCTACTAGAGAACTAAATGTCATATTGACAACTGACCGCCAAATAGTGATAACAAAATGCTTTTGTCACACAATGATTCTGAACGGAGATCTATGGTTTCAATGCCGCTGATGTATGACTAATCCATACAAAAATCCAACCATTATAAATACAAGGTTTAAACACCCCTACACCAGCTTTAAACATTAACATAGATCTCTGGATGTGGCCAGTATTATGCAACCCAACTACCAGAACTTACATGCCCGAATCTCAAATCAATCAGGATAGAGGAGCTAACACTATTTACCACTGATCCGTCCAATATGTCATGAACGCACATGCACCTATCTCAGACGATGAGTTCTTGACAAGAGATCTATGTGTTCAAAGCATGCTGGGTATAAAACACCCCCTTTTTAAACCATACAGACATCCAACCATCAATAACACAAAGTTTAAACACCTCTAACCAGTTTTAAATAGTTAACATATATCGGTAACTCTTTGATGTGCTCACTATTAATGAACCCAACTACTAGAACTTAACATGTCTGAATCTCGAGTTTTCCAAGGATAGAGAACAACGTGCAGCGCGTCTTTTATCTGGGCTCAAAGTTTTATGAGCCAATCTTTATCTGTGGCCGAATATCCTTGCAACCGAGCATTCGAATCAAATGACTTACAAATACGTCTATCTTTACCCAATACCAACATAATAGAGGTGAGAGTGTCATACTCAAAACCGTAGCATGCCGACAAATCCTCGTTTTTTTAGGGTAATGAAAATTCATGTATTTAATTAAGGCCATATCAAATCAGTTGTGCCCAAAAGGGGGCCCGTTATTGTCGGCTAGGTTTAATTAACCAGTTTCCCTACTCCGTATGCAACCACATAAGCCATCCAGATGCTAGCAATCAATCACTATCGATGGACCGAATCATCATAGAATCTAGGCAAGACTTGTAACAATCTTTTACTTGAAAAACTCAGTCGGGGCATTGGGATTTCAGGCTATTATAGAAGATCTTCGTTCTTGCAGAACACCGAGGTAGCAGATTTCAAGTTCATTCCTAGAGAGGCCAACTCTGTGGCTCACAATTGGGCTCCGAGCCCTTAATGAGAATGTTATCAGGTTTGAAAACCTCTCCCTTCAACCTGACACAGGGGATCCCAGCCACGGGCCAGGGCATTTGTCTGGCCCAACTTTTGATGTCAATTGACGTTGCTCTTTAATCCAAAAAAATAAAAAAAGTTTGATTTGTGCCAAAATAATGAAGATTAAAGATTTTTGTGGCCCAATGATGGTAAGGGT
>CM026573.1:27575434-27646002 GCA_015143295.1 Tetracentron sinense | reverse complement strand
AAAATGTCAGAATTGTTCCTCTTTGAAGTACGAACACAACGCAAGTTGAATCATCAAAATCGGACGAACGAGTCAAAAGATATGGCCAAAACAGTCTGTACCTGTAGGAAATCGTAGCACAGACAACGTACTCTGATAACGTATACTGTGTGCATCCGTTGTACAACTCACCACGGGCACGCTGTACATGAGACAACGGACTACGGGCTCAGCACTATGCACGACACAACGTGACAACGGGTTCGTCACCCTTGACAACAGCACCACGAGTTGGCACTATTCACGGCACCACGAGTTGGCACTATTCACAGCACCACGAGTTGGCACTATTCACGGCACCACGAGTTGGCACTATTCACGGCACCACGAGTTGGCACTATTCACAGCACAATGTGTTCAGCACTATTCACGGTCCTCGCGTCATTGCAGAAATCCCAGTAAGGGTATTACGGTCTTTTGGTCAGTTCACTCTTACCTTAAGAGTTTAACCCGAGCCTTTAGGGCTTCATTCGACACTTAGAGAGTTTGAGAGAATAGGAGAAAGGGGAGAAGGCGATTCCAACCTAGGGTTTCCATTTTGGAGAGAAATCAAAGGGGTTTTGAAACCCTAGATCAACCTCAAGCCCGTTTTCTTCAAGATTTCGGTTCAGGCATTGTGGAGCTCGCGATCCAAGCTAGGGCAGCAGCTACACAGTCATTTGGAAAGAGGGTTTCTTCCTCACCTCTTCAAGGTCGGTACTTTTTACTACCCTCCTAGTTATAGTTCTTCTTTCCCCTTCCTTTCTTTTGATTTTCTTTCATTTACACATGTGTCATGAGATGGATGAATGGTGAATGGAGAATGGAGAATGGTAAATGGTGAGTGGTGAATGGAGATGGAATGGGCAATTGGATGCCAATGGTTGTGTGTGATGAACAAATGGGGAAGGGCATTGTTTCAATAATGAACATACATGTATGATTTGAGAAAAACCCATTTAGAAAAGCATGTTGTAGGGTAAATCCATAATGAACACACCATGTTTGATGAAATGCCAAAGTGAATAAAGTGAGCTGTAAATTAGTAAATTCATGCCTAATAAATTCTGAATATTGCTAGGGCCCATGATAGTGTGTTTCCTGCTTTCCCTAAATGCTATGAATATTGAATTGCTCAATCTTTAATGTTATGTGTGTTGTGAAATTTCCCAAATGTCATGTTTAAATTTAAATGCAAGTATGTACACGGTTCCCACGAGCACGGCATGCATGACATGATTTATCGAGGTTTCCAAGAAGATGGATAGAGGTGGGGCATATCCTACGATATGTTTTACCTCGCTTTTCACAAGTAGACAAGAACCAACATTCCACGAGGGGTCTCCCCTCACTCAAAAGTGCATATCATAAAGAAGGGTCTCCCTTCCCTCGCAAGTACATACATATCATAAAGAAGGGTCTCCCTTCCCTCGCAAGTGCATTGCATAAAGAAGGGTCTCCCTTCCCTCTCAAGGCATCTCACAAGTGCATCTCACAAGTTACATGATCACAAGCAAGCATGCATGACATGACATGACATACAAGAATCAAGCAAGATAGACAAGACAAGCTTTCACGTACGAAAAGATATTTCAAGTCAAGTCAAGTGCACGATGTTTTCAAGAGGATTTATCGGTTTTCTACGAGTTTCAAGCATGATTATAAACTGCTTTACTGTAGAGCCCCGAACTTTTGACATCTATGCATGACCCTTTCGTAGCCATTTTTCCTTTAAAGTAGTGCAATTAATAAATAAGGAAGAAATTGGAAATTCTGAAACGTCAGAAATGTTCCTTTTCGAAGTACGAACCCAAAGCAAGTTGAATCGTCAAAATCGGGCGAACGAGTCAAAAGTTATGGCCAAAACAATCTGGACCTGTAGGCCACCGATCGCTCGGTCCATGGAGCGATCGATCGGTCCAAAACCGATCGCTCGGAGGCTATCGACTGGTCAAGATTTTTGTATGGGGAAATTTTCCAGAGAGTGAAATTTTAACCGATCGCTCGGTTATGAAACCGATCGATCGGTAGGCAACCGATCGATCGGTCATTAACACCGATCGCTCGGTACTCGCGTTTTTGCAGAATTTTCACTAAGGGCATTTTCGGCATAAGGGTGTTATACCTTTTCTTATATAGGATTGCCCGAGCCTTTAGGGCTCATTCTCAACACTTAGAAGATTTGGGAGATTAGAAGAGAGGAGAAAGGGTTCCTAAACCTAGGGTTTCCATTTTGAAGAGAAATCAAAGGGGTTTGAGACTCTAGATCATCCTCAAGCACGTTTTCCTTCAAGATCTCGGCTCAAGCTCGTGTGGAGCTCGTGTTCCAAGCTAGGGCAGCAACTCACGGTCGTTTTGGAAAGGGGGATTTCTTCCTCACTTGATCAAGGTCGGTACTTCTTGCTACCCTCCTAGTTATAGTTCTTCTTTTCCTTTATTTTCTTTGTGTTCCTTTATATATCCATGTATTATGAGATGGGTTGTGAATGGTGAATGATGAATGGTGAATGGAGATGAATGTAGGCGATTGGATGCCGTGTGTATTGATGTGATGGATGAACGGGGAGGGCATTGTACCCATAATAAACATACATATGTGATGTGAGTAAAACCCACCTAGAAAAGCATGTTGTAGGTTTAATAAATAATGAATGCACCATGTTTGATGAAATGCCAAGGTGAATAAAATAAAATAATAAATTAAGAAAATGCATGTTTAAGGTTTATGGAAATTGCTAGGGTCATGATAGTGTGATTGTTCGCTTTCCCTAAAATGATATCAATATTAAATTGCCAAAATCATTGATGATATGTGTTATGAATTACTCAAATGCCATATTTAATTCCAAATGCAAGTATGCACACGACCTCACGAGCACGCATACATGACATGATTTACCGAGGTTTTCAAGAATGGGATTTAGAGGTGGGCATATCCGACGATATGTTTTACCTCGCTTTTAGCAAGGACAAGACAATCATGCATTTTCATAAGAAGGGTCTCCCTTCCCTCGCAAGTACATACATATCATAAGAAGGGTTTCCCTTCCCTCGCAAGTGCATCTCACAAGGACATCTCACAAGTGAAAGGACATGACATGAGCATTTAGGAAGAAGGGTCTCCCTTCCCTCACAAGTAGTTTACTTTCCCAAGCATGATACAAGCATGACATGGCACAGCAGGACAAGCATGGGCATTTAGGAAGAAGGGTCTCCCTTCCCTCACAAGTAGTTTATTTTTCAAGCAAGCATGACAAAACATGGCATGACAAGCATAATCATTCTAGGAAGAAGGGTCTCCCTTCCCTCACAAGTAGTTTACTTTCCCAAGCAAGCATGACATGGCATGACACACATGACACGCATGATACGATAAGATAAGACAAACATGACAAGTTTTCAAGCACGGAAATGGTATTTTCAGTCAAGTCAAGTGCACGGTGTTTTCAAGGGTTTTATCGGCTTTTATGAATTCAAGCATGATTATATACTCCTTTACTTTATTGTCATGATATGAATTATTCCTGCTTTATATGCTTGAATTGTTTCCTGCTTTATGTATGCTATGACTGTTGGTTAGTGCTTAGTACCCGCTGAGTATTCCATGCTCAGCCGTACTTCTTATGTCGGCAGGTTCTGAGGGAGCTGGTGCTCCTTTTGATGTCTGTGCTCCTAGCCCTTGGGTGGAGGAGGAGTACGTCGAGGAACCTTTGGAGGAACCTCCCGTAGAGGGTTATCAGTAGGTGGTGTTAGATTCTAAGTGGTTTAGCTGTGGGTGAGCATGAGTGATTATATCCATGTATTTTGGCGGGCATGTCCGCACTTTCTTTGTTTTGTTTTCTTTTGTATTAAACTTGGACCATGTGTATATATACTTAGAGGTTTGTTAGACTTCCGATGTGTTTTATAGTTATGCTTCCGCTGTTATCCTCTATTGTATATGTTCTGTGAGTTTTGCAGGTTGGTTCGTCAAGCAAGTCATGTAAGTCATGATTAAGTCGTCCAAGATTCACTCTAACTCCTAGGGTGGGTTTTGGGTCGCGACATTTACTTCCTTGTATGATATAAATTGTTTCCGTTTGAAAAATATGAAATTGCTCCTGATTATGTATTGCCATGTTTATGCTATAATCGTTGGTTAGTATTCAGTACCCGCTGAGTATTCCATGCTCAGCCGTACTTCTTATGTCGGCAGGTTCTGAGGGAGCTGCTACTCCATTTGATGTTTGTGCTCCTGGTCCATGGGTGGAAGAGGAGTACGTCGAGGAGCCTTTGGAGGAACCTCCAGTAGAGGGTTACCAATAGGTGGTTGTAGATTCTGAGTGGTTTACCTGTGGGTGAGACGAGAGTCAGATTTATGTATTTTGGCGGGCATGTCCGCACTTTCTTTTGGATTCTTTTTGTATAAACTTGGATTGATTATGTATATACATAGAGCTTTGGTAGACTTCCGCTATACCATGTTAGAGCATGTTTCCGCTGTTTTGTCCTCTATCGTATATGCTCTGTGGGTTTTGCAGGTTAGTTGTCAAGCAAGTCATGATTAGTCGTCCAAAGTTCACTCTAACTCCTAGAGTGGGTTTCGGGTCGCGACAGAAGTGGTATCAGAGCTTAGGTTTTAGGTCTCTAGGGTCACTTAGAATCTTATACCACGGCTTGACAAGAGCATATGTCAGGAAACAAGTTAGGAAGAAAGTAAGTCGGAAGAGAGTCTTGATCCAGGTATAAGACTAAACTTTAGTCTTAGTCTAAAATGGTTGCTTTAACCAAGTACGGGTCCTAGGTACGCTAGAACACTAGAGTATAAGTATAAAGTGATGAATACTCTGATGACTTGTTGTGATGAGTATTAGTATTATACAACTAATATAAATTGAATTATTGTGAAATGGCATTGAATTAAACTGTAGTTTCAAGTTAGACTCATGTGGTGTTATTATTCTCAGGACCTTAGTCATGAGACGGAACACACGGGGTCGTGGACCGCATACCAGAGCTTCCTCTTCTTCACGGGATGAGGATGAGCAGCCGGACCTCTCTCAGGTCTTAGGCTCTATTGCTGAGACACTCGCCATACTAGCAGCTCGGCAAGCTATACCATCGGCGGCGGCACCTACTCCACCGCCCGCAGCTCCAGTACATCGTACCGCTGGAGTTGAGGCATTCAGGAGATTGAGGCCTCCACCCTTCCATGGGAGTGTGGACCCTCTTTACGGTCCTCTCACCTACAGAGGAGGAGAGAGTAGCATGGGCAGCTTTCATGCTAGAAGGCGAAGCCCACCATTGGTGGTTGTCCGCACTGAGGACGAGAGATTTGACCATGCAGGGTCTACCTTGGACTTGGCAGGAGTTCAAGGATACTTTTTACAAGAAGTATTTTCCGATTGGAGCACGGGAAAAGAAAGAGAGAGAATTCATCAACCTTGAGCAAGGTTTGATGTCGGTGGCACAATACGAGGCCAAGTTCTCATAGTTGTCGAGATTTGCGCCTCATATGGTTGCTACTGAGGCAAAGAAGGCGAGAAGATTTGAGCAAGGGCTCAAGGATGTGATTATGGAGAAGGTTTCCGTTTTCAGGCATGCCACCTACCCTGAGGTAGTAGACAAGGCCTTATTAGTCGAGGCCAATTCGGAGACAGTGTCCAAGAAGAGGGAGTTGGCGAGAGGCCAAGCTAGTAGTTCAGCACCTCCAGAGAGGCGGACTCGTTATCAGTATGCGTGGCCAGCACCATCGATGAGGCCTTCTTATGCGCCTCCAGCTCCACGGCAGTATGTGCCTCAGGCACCGAGACCTCAGGCTCTTCCATCCCCACGGCCTGTTGCACCTCAGACGATGAGGTATGCTCCGCTTCCGGCCTCTCCGACTTATACACACGAGGTCTGCACTTCATGTGACCGAAGGCACCCGGCAGGAGATTGCCGAAGAGCATCGGGTGGATGTTTTCATTATGGTCGCCAGGGCCATATGATCAGGGATTGCCCCAGTCGGCATTTACCAGGCCAGTCTCAAGGGATTAGTCCACCAGCACGCCCAGCAGGATCATATCAGGCGTCATCTCAGACTACCCGGTCTACGCCTCAGTCTCGCCAGGCAAACCAGGGGCGAGTTTTTGCCTTGACAGAGGGTGATGCACTTGCTTCTGATGATGTGGTGCAAGGTACGCTGTTAGAGTTAACTTCTTTATTCGTGATTATTATGTTATGCTCTATTCTCTGTGTAAGTACTTGGCATGTTATATATGTATATATACCTACATGTATACACTGTTGATGCATGGATTGACTTAGTTAGCTAAAATTTCAGGAACCCTACTAGTGAATGAGTATTTGGCTCGAGTATTGATTGATACCGGGTCTACTCATTCATTTGTCTCGCCGAGTTTTTCAGAGGGCTTTTCTGTGGAGCCTACTCAGCTAGAACTGGAGTTAGCCATTTCGACTCCTCTCGGCAAAACAGTATTGGCAGATAAAGTGTGTAGAAATAGTGTGGTCCAAGTTGGAAGCCACGAGTTGGCGGTTGATCTCATTGTCCTTGGATTCCAAGACTTTGATGTTATATTGGGAATGGATTGGTCAGCAGCACATCATGGGCATGTAGCTTGCTTTGAGAAAATGGTACTCTTCAAGCCAGTAGAAGGAAAACCATTCCACTTTCGCGGGTTGAGAAGTAGATCTATTGCTAGTTTTGCGGCGTTGGGCTTAGCTAACCCCGAGGCAAAGGACTCATCGACTATTCCGGTTGTGAGTGAGTTCCTGGATGTATTTCCAGAGGAGTTGCCAGGATTGCCTCCAGACAGGGAGATTGAGTTTGTGATCGAGCTTGCACCAGGCACAGCTCCTGTTTTCAGAGCTCCATACAGAATGGCCCCTATTGAACTCAAGGAGTTAAAGACCCAGTTGAAGAATTACAAGGTCTTGGTTTCATTCGACCAAGTGTCTCTCCGTGGGGAGCCCCGGTGTTGTTTGTTAAGAAGAAAGATGGCTCGATGCGGATGTGTGTCGATTACCGGCAATTGAACAAAGTCACCATAAAGAATAGGTATCCCTTGCCTAGGATTGATGACTTGTTCGATCAGTTGAAGGGAGCGAGATTTTTCTCGAAGATAGATCTTCGATCGGGTTATCACCAGTTGAAGATTAAGGCAGAAGATGTTCCCAAAACTGCTTTCAGGACTCGGTATGGGCACTACGAGTTCTTGGTAATGCCTTTTGGACTCACGAACGTGCCGGCAGCCTTTATGGATTTGATGAACCGGGTGTTCCGGCCACACCTTGATAGATGCGTGATTGTATTTGTGGATGACATCTTGGTCTATTCCCAGACACGGGAAGATCACACACGCGACCTATGCCTTGCTTTGGAAATGCTAAGGAACACAAGCTATACGCCAAACTTAGCAAGTGTGAGTTTTGGTTGGAAGAGGTGGCATTCCTAGGCCACGTGGTTTCTACAGAAGGTATCTCGGTGGATTCGAAGAAGATCGAAGCAGTTATGAGTTGGGCGAGGCCCAAGAGTGTTACTGAGATACGTAGTTTTCTTGGATTGGCAGGCTACTATAGGAGATTCGTAGAGGGTTTCTCTAGCCTTGCAGCACCACTCACTTACCTGACAAGGAAGAACGCCAAGTTTGTATGGAGTGATAAGTGCGAGATCAGTTTCACGAAACTGAAGAAGAGGCTTACTACAGCCCCTGTCCTTACTGTGCCATCTGGACCTTATGGGTATGAGGTGTATAGTGATGCCTCACACGTTGGACTTGGGTGTGTACTCATGCAGCATAAGAAAGTCATTGCCTATGCATCAAGGCAATTGAAGGAGCATGAGAAGAATTATCCCACGCACGACTTGGAGCTTGCGGCGGTCGTGTTTGCACTTAAGATTTGGCGTCATTACCTTTATGGGGTGGAGTTCTATGTGTTCACTGATCACAAGAGTCTCAAGTATCTCTTTTCCCAAAAGGAGCTAAATCTAAGGCAACGGCGTTGGATGGAATTTCTGAAGGACTATGATTATACCATTCAATACCACCCGGGCAAAGCAAATGTAGTGGCTGATGCTTTGAGTAGAAAACCTCAAGGGTTGTTAGCACACATGTTAGTTCAAGAATGGAAGCTACTAGAAGATTTGGCAAATCTGGACATCAGTGTGAATAACTCTGTCCGTGGTCCTATCTTGGCAAATGTTACGGTTCGGTCGTACATTATAGATTTGATCCAAGAATATCAAGCCATGGATGCTGAATTATCGGCTTATCGGGACAAGGAAGTTGCTAAGGGTAGTGAGGACTTCTTTCTCACTAGTCGGGGTGCTATCACATTCAAAGGAAGGTTGTGTGTTCCGGCCAACGCAGATCTTCGACGAGAGATCATGGATGAGGCACATCGTTCGAATTACACAGTGCATCCAGGGGGTACAAAGATGTACCGAAACCTTAAGAGTCACTTTTGGTGGCGGAATATGAAGAGGGATGTTGCGGAATATGTAACACGGTGCTTGGTGTGTCAACAAGTGAAAGCAGAACACATGCGACCCGCCGGTCTATTGCATTCCCTTCCTATTCCCGAGTGAAAATAGGAAAACATATCCATGGATTTCATAGTTGGCTTGTCAAAGACGGCAAGGGGCTCAGATGCGATATGGGTAGTAGTGGATCGTTTGACAAAGTCCGCTCATTTCTTACCCTACCGTACTACCTTCAACTCTAGTCAGTTGGCTGCACTATACATCAAGGAAGTAGTTAGACTACATGGGGTGCCAGTCAGTATTGTGTCAGATCGGGATCCAAGATTCACATCAAGATTTTGGAAAAGTTTCCAAGAGGCTATGGGTTCCCAACTTGATTTCAGCACCGCCTTTCATCCACAAACGGATGGACAAACCGAGAGAGTGAACCAAGTCATTGAAGACATGCTTCGAGCTTGTATGTTGGATTTCAGAGGCAGTTGGGAAGAGCACTTGCCTTTGGTTGAATTCGCCTATAATAACAGCTATCAGGCAAGTATTCAAATGGCACCATTTGAGGCCTTGTATGGGCGAAGTTGTAGGTCTCCTCTCTATTAGGATGAGGTAGGAGAAAGGAAAGTGCTTGGTCCGGAGTTGATTGAGCAAACTGCAAACACAGTTAAGATCATCCGGGATCGATTGAAAGCCGCTCAAGATCGCCAGAAAAGTTATGTGGACACACGCCGTAGGGACTTGGAATTTCAAGTAGAGGATTAAGTTTTTGTGAAAGTATCTCCTAGCAAAGGGATCATGAGATTTGGGAAGCGAGGCAAGCTCAGTCCTCGGTATGTTGGGCCTTTTGAGATTATCACACGGGTTGGTGAAGTTGCTTATCGAGTAGCTCTTCCACCTCACATGGCTGCAGTTCATAACGTCTTCCATGTGTCCATGCTTCGGAAGTATCTTGCGGATCCTTCGCATGTCATAGACTTGGAACAGTTGGAGATTCGAGAGGACCTCACCTTGATTGAAAAGCCAGTCCAGATTTTAGATCGAAGGAATCAGGTGCTTCGCAACAAGACAATCCCTTTGGTTCTTGTGCAATGGCAACACCATGCTCGGGAAGAAGCTACATGGGAGCGTGAAGCCGAAGTCAAAGCAAAGTACCCAGAATTACTTGAATGAGTTTCTGTGTGAAGTCTGTATATGACTTGTAATGTTCTTTTTGATTTGTAATGCAAGTAGTGTCTGAATTTCGAGGACGAAATTTTTGTAAGGGGGGAGGATGTAGAGCCCCAGACTTTTTCATGCTTAATACATGACACTTTCGTTGTCATCTCGCCTTTTTAAGAGGTATGATTAATAAATGAGGAAGAATTTGGAAATTTCGAAATGTCAGAATTGTTCCTCTTCGAAGTACGAACACAACGCAAGTTGAATCGTCAAAATCGGACGAACGAGTCAAAAGATATGGCCAAAACAGTCTGTACCTGTAGGAAATCGTAGCACAGACAACGTACTCTAATAACGTATACTGTGTGCATCCGTTGTACAACTCACCACGGGCACATTGTGCAGCTCACCACGAGTACGTTGTCCAACTCACCATGGGCACGTTGTACAGCTCACCATGGGTACGTTGTACAACTTACCACGGGCACGCTGTACATGAGACAACGGACTACGGGCTCAGCACTATGCACGACACAACGTGACAACGGGTTCGTCACCCTTGACAACGGCACCACGAGTTGGCACTATTCACGGCACCACGAGTTGGCACTATTCACGGCACCACGAGTTGGCACTATTCACAGCACCACGAGTTGGCACTATTCACAGCACAATGTGTTCAGCACTATTCACGGTCCTCGCGTCATTGCAGAAATCCCAGTAAGGGTATTACGGTCTTTTGGTCAGTTCACTCTTACCTTAAGAGTTTAACCCGAGCCTTTAGGGCTTCATTCGACACTTAGAGAGTTTGAGAGAATAGGAGAAAGGGGAGAAGGCGATTCCAACCTAGGGTTTCCATTTTGGAGAGAAATCAAAGGGGTTTTGAAACCCTAGATCAACCTCAAGCCCGTTTTCTTCAAGATTTCGGTTCAGGCATTGTGGAGCTCGCGATCCAAGCTAGGGCAGCAGCTACACAGTCATTTGGAAAGAGGGTTTCTTCCTCACCTCTTCAAGGTCGGTACTTTTTACTACCCTCCTAGTTATAGTTCTTCTTTCCCCTTCCTTTCTTTTGATTTTCTTTCATTTACACATGTGTCATGAGATGGATGAATGGTGAATGGAGAATGGTAAATGGTGAGTGGTGAATGGAGATGGAATGGGCGATTGGATGCCAATGGTTGTGTGTGATGAACAAATGGGGAAGGGCATTGTTTCAATAATGAACATACATATATGATTTGAGAAAAACCCATTTAGAAAAACATGTTGTAGGGTAAATCCATAATGAACACACCATGTTTGATGAAATGCCAAGGTGAATAAAGTGAGCTGTAAATTAGTAAATTCATGCCTAATAAATTCTGAATATTGCTAGGGCCCATGATAGTGTGTTTCCTGCTTTCCCTAAATGCTATGAATATTGAATTGCTCAATCTTTAATGTTATGTGTGTTGTGAAATTTCCCAAATGTCATGTTTAAATTTAAATGCAAGTATGTACACGGTTCCCACGAGCACGGCATGCATGACATGATTTATCGAGGTTTCCAAGAAGATGGATAGAGGTGGGGCATATCCTACGATATGTTTTACCTCGCTTTTCACAAGTAGACAAGAACCAACATTCCACGAGGGGTCTCCCCTCACTCAAAAGTGCATATCATAAAGAAGGGTCTCCCTTCCCTCGCAAGTACATACATATCGTAAAGAAGGGTCTCCCTTCCCTCGCAAGTGCATTGCATAAAGAAGGGTCTCCCTTCCCTCTCAAGGCATCTCACAAGTGCATCTCACAAGTTACATGATCACAAGCAAGCATGCATGACATGACATGACATACAAGAATCAAGCAAGATAGACAAGACAAGCTTTCACGTACGAAAAGATATTTCAAGTCAAGTCAAGTGCACGATGTTTTTAAGAGGATTTATCGGTTTTCTACGAGTTTCAAGCATGATTATAAACTGCTTTACTTCCTTGTATGATATAAATTGTTTCCGTTTGACAAATATGAAATTGCTCCTGATTATGTATTGCCATGTTTATGCTATAATCGTTGGTTAGTATTCAGTACCCGCTGAGTATTCCATGCTCAGCCGTACTTCTTATGTCGGCAGGTTCTGAGGGAGCTGCTACTCCATTTGATGTTTGTGCTCCTGGTCCATGGGTGGAAGAGGAGTACGTCGAGGAGCCTTTGGAGGAACCTCCAGTAGAGGGTTACCAATAGGTGGTTGTAGATTCTGAGTGGTTTAGCTGTGGGTGAGACGAGAGTCAGATTTATGTATTTTGGCGGGTATGTCCGCACTTTCTTTTGGATTCTTTTTGTATAAACTTGGATTGATTATGTATATACATAGAGCTTTGGTAGACTTCCGCTATACCATGTTAGAGCATGTTTCCGCTGTTTTGTCCTCTATCGTATATGCTCTGTGGGTTTTGCAGGTTAGTTGTCAAGCAAGTCATGATTAGTCGTCCAAAGTTCACTCTAACTCCTAGGGTGGGTTTCGGGTCGTGACAGCAAAGATGTGTTTTTAACAAGGCTGGACTTGGTTATAATATTTTTTCAAAACAAAAAGATTATCAAAACTTCTTTACAAAATTAAGTAGTCACCAAACTCCACCATCTACCTCATTTTATAATGGTAAAATAATTAAAAAATTTTGGGTTCCAAAAGGAACATCTACTATTTCAAAAACTAACCATAAAGGACCAAGAATGATATAGGTTCCCAAAGGAACTAATCCTCCCAAACCACAACCCAGATCACTTTGAGTACCATCCAAAACTGTTTGGGTATCGAGGGGAAAGTATCTTGGAGTTACTTGAATTAGATGTGTAGGTATGCTTCAAATCAAGAACTTCTAAGAAAACATGGTTCTTGGATAGTGGATGCGCAAGGCATATGACCGGGAACAAGGAACTATTTGCATCAATCACTCCAAAGGATGGCGGTCATGTGACATTTGGAGACAATGTCAAAGGGAAGATCATCGGCATAGGTAACATTGGTAAGAATAAATCTGTTTTTATAGAGAATGTACTACTCGTTGATGGTCTTAAGCATAATCTCATAAGTATTAGTCAACTTTGTGATAAGGGATTGAATGTTTCATTTAAGTCAAATATCTGCATGATTAAGGATAAAGATAATCTAAATACTTTTTTTTGTAACACATAGGAATGAAAATGTTTATACCTTAGATTTTGATGAACTTAAATCTCAAAACATGATATGTTTTTCTACTATAGATGAAGCAAGTTGGCTATGACATAGGAGACTAGGACATGCTAGTATGGATCTTTTGTCTAAACTCTCTAAAAATGAATTAGTTAAAGGATTACCTAAAACTAAATTTATCAAAGAGAAAATCTGTGATGCTTGTCAACTTGGAAAACAAATAAAATCTTCATTTCAAACCAAGAAAATGATTTCTACCACTAGGCCCTTAGAACTTTTGCATATGGATCTTTTTGGTCCAAATGAAGTAGCTAGCCTAGTTGGAAAAACTTATGCTTTTGTTATAGTGGATGATTTTTTAAGATACTCATGGGTACTATTTCTTTCTTATAAAAATGAAGCACCTTCTCTATTTAAAAAGTTTTGTAAAATAGTTCAAAATGAAAAAGGTTATTCTATTAACAACATAAGAAGTGATAGAGGAGGAGAATTAAAAAATAAAGAACTTGAATCATTTTGTGATGAAAATGGTTTTAATCATAATTTTTCAGCACCTAGAACTCCACAACAAAATGGTGTAGTAGAGAGAAAGAATAGATCTCTTTAAGAAATGGCTTAGAACAATGCTTAATGAAAATAAATTATCAAATTATTTTTGGGCTGAACCCATTAACACTTCATGCTATGTAATTAATAGAGTTGTTATAAGAAACAAACTAAATAAAACTCCCTATGAGCTATGGAATGGAAGAATCCCTAATATAAATTATTTTAAGGTGTTTGGATGTAAATGCTTCATACTTAATGATAAACAACATCTTAAGAAATTTGTAGAAGGAATCTTCTTAAGATACTCTACTAATAGCAAAGGTTATAGAGTGTTTAATAAGAAATCATTAATTGTTGAAGAATTAATTCACGTAGTTTTTGATAAATCAAATCCTTTTAACAAAATCAATACTGATATGGATGATGAAATTGATAATCTTCCAAAAGCAATATCTAATTTAAAAATCAGCAAAGAAAATAAAAATGATCAAGAAAAAGAAAAATCAAGTAACAACTCCATTGAAATAGATAAAGAAGAAGGAATCGAAAATGAAGAATCCTATCAACTTCCTATAGTTTGGAAATTAATAAAAGATCACCTAAGAATCTAATACTTGGTAATATGGAATAAGGGGTTAGAACAAGAAGAAATCTAATGAACTTTGCTTTCCTAAGTCAAATTAAACCTAAAAATGTCTTAGAAGCTATTGAAGATGAATCGTGGGGCATTGTTATGCAAGAAGAGTTAAATCAATTTGATAGAAATCAAGTTTGGGATCTAGTACCTAAACCAAATGATAAATCTATTATTGGAACAAAATGGGTATTCAGAAATAAAAATGATGAAAATGGGAATGTAGTTAAAGACAAAGCAAGATTAGTAGCTCAAGGTTACATTCAAGAAGAGGGGATAGATTATGATGAAACATTTGCCCCGGTTACTAGACTAGAAGCTATAAGAATGTTACTTGCATTTGCTAGTCATAAAGAGTTTAAATTATATCAAATGAATGTAAAAAAGTGCATTTCTAAACAGGTACAATAATGAAGAAGTGTATGTAAATCAACCACCTTGCTTTGAAAATCATAAATTCCCTAAGCATGTATTTAAGCTAACTAAAGCCTTATATGGATTAAAGCAAGCTCCAAGAGCTTGGTATGATAGGCTAAGTAGCTTCTTAATTGAAAACGGATTCACAAGAGGTAAAATTGACACAACTTTATTCATAATGACCAAAAATGATGATATGCTAATAATTCAAATCTATGTAGATGACATCATATTTGGATCAACAAATGAATCTCTCTGTAGAATGTTTGCTAAAACAATGCAAAAAGAGTTTGAAATGAGCATGATGGGTGAATTAACATTTTTCTTAGGACTTCAAATCAAACAAGGAACTTTCGTTAATCAAGCTAAATATACTAAAGAACTACTTAAAAAGTTTGGAATGGAAAACACTAAAATAATGGATACTCCTATGAGTCCATCAACTAAACTTGATAAGGATGAAAAAAGAAAAAATATTGATGAACAACACTATAGAGGCATGATTGGAAGTCTTTTGTATCTCACTGCAAGTAAACCTGACATTATGTTCAGTGTGTTAGACAGTATGCCCACAAAGCCATTCCGGAATTGTATTTATTTATTTTTTAAATCAATAAATGCATATTTTACATTCACACATTGTCTTCTACATTGGGTAATATATTGAAATTATCTCATTGATGAGACTACTTTGTCCCTTAGGTAACATTGTAGGAAAACCATCAAATTAGTTGATAACTGATTGCTAAGGAGATATGGTTTTTCCGGTTCCTTGTAGACCTAAAATTGTTCTAAGTTAATCAGGATACATTTGGACAATGTATTCCTAATAACTTACACATTGTTAGTTCCATATGATGGAGTGATGAATCTCAATCACTGAGAGAAGAGTCTCTTGACTAAAATGTGGATATAAGTAAGAAGTACTTATATTGCAACTGGATCGCTCAGTGGATACCCTTAGAAATATACTATCTTTATATTTAGGGTAGTCCATTTTACAGATTGTCCTTAACCTGAGAGGTCGACATCTTCTCTAGTATTTGCCTATATAGCTTTGATGTAGCCAATCGTCAATGTCCAACACACCGGACTAAATACGGGCTCGTTGGGTTATGTATGCTGTACTGGAAGAAGTGTGTGTACCTGTAATAATAATAATTATTTCTTTTAAAGAATTTTTTAAAATGTTTTTGCAAGTCCAAGTTTGACTAAAAGTATCAAAGAGAATGGGTTCTCAATATAAGCCAGGGATTAAAGACAGTATTGGATATTGTCCCGTAAGCTTATAACAGTATTGGAAGTGGAGGGACTTATCTGTAAACAAATCTTGAGATAGAAATACCTGCAAGTAATTCTCTATTTTCTGGAGGTTAATCACATTGTGTTAATGGACATTAATTATGATTGGTGGAAGTTCAGGGATATTGATAAAATTCTATAATCCTAATGGAGTGTAGGAAAGGTGTTTCCTAGTAACAATGCTTTAACCAAAAGGTTGAGTACTTGGTCCCACAACCGGAAATAGGAGATCCCTTTAGATCCCACACACAAGGACTTTCTTAAAGTATTTAATTTAATAATTTATTAAATTAATTAATTTCTCTAAGAAATCACTATATGGTATAGTGAAGCTCTAAAAGGTGGAATCACATTAAATGTGAAAAACCAAATGGGTAGGACCCATTGGGGAATAGTTTAAAAGAATATTAAAAATGACCAAAGGGTTAAGAACCCATGATGTGGCGTGTTGGGGTGGGACCCACCTAGGGTGGGTCGCCCACTCCATGAGGGATAATGATTATTATCATTATTAATTAGTTTCTAATTAATTAAAATCCTTATTAGATAAGGTTTGTTAGTTAGTTAGTTAGTTACTAATTAAAGATTCTCTATTTGTTAGAGATTATATTAGTTACTTGCTAATCAAGGAATCCTAATTGGATTAGGATAAGGATAAGGTTAGTTGGACACTAATGGGTAAGATTAGTTTCTATTTTGATAAATCCTAATTAATTAAAGGAGAAACCAAATAGGAAACTAATTGAGGACTTCTAATTGGATTAGAAAGAGGAGACTTGGGTTGCAAGCAACCCAAGTAAAGCCTATTTAAAGGGTGGACGTCCAACACTTTTGGAAATAATTAATAATTTCCAAAATTTCAGATTTGCCGGTATAGCTTTTATCATGGATTTGTCTTAACAATTTCGAAGTCACAAAGGTATTGTGATTTTTACTCTCATTGAATAAAATCAATTAGAATCTTAGTCAGATCTTGGGATTCGATGTATGCCCCCCAAGAACTATTTTTCTAAAATTAAAAAGAGATATACTTTCACAGTGTCTGCATTTGTGCAAGATTCCAATCCTGTCCAAAAGAATCTCACTTAACTGCTGTAAAAAGAATCTTTAGATACTTGCTTTGAACAATTGATTTAGGTTTATGGTATCCAAAAGACACAAACTTAGATCTAATAAGCTATTCAGATGCAGACTTTGCTGGATGCAAAGTAGATAGAAAAAGCACAAGTGGAACTTGTCACTTTTTATGACATTCTCTGGTTTCATGGTTTAGTAAGAAACAAAATTTAGTGGCCTTATCCACAGCTGAGGCTGAATATATGGCGGCTGGACTTTGTTGTGCTCAAACTCTCTACATGAAACAACAGCTAGAAGATTTTAAACTTATCTGTACTAAAATTCCTATTAAGTGTGATAATACAAGTGCAATTTGCATGACTAAGAATCCCATTCAACACTCAAGAACTATGCACATAGAAATAAGATATCACTTTATTAGAGATCATGTGCAAAATGGAAATGTTATCTTGGAATTTGTTGATACTATTAATCAGCTTGCTGATATCTTTATCAAACCTCTACATTCTGATTGGTTCAGTGCTTTGAGAAAAGAATTGGGAATGGCTAGTCTAAATGATCTAACTTAATCAAGATCAAAAGTAATCAAAAATTGAAATCTTTGATTTGATCTGCCTATAACTTGCTTGATTGTTTAATCGATTGATTTGAATACGCTATGATAATTTTAGATGTCTTGATGAATCTTTGACTTAAAGGAAAACAGGTAGAAAACTAAAGAGAAATCAATTCTTCATATTTTGGACTGAATTCGACGACGAATTCAATCTAGAATATGATTTCGGCAACGAATCTTTGGGAAATATAGAAAACAGAATGTTTTCTGTACCCATTTCGGCGACGAAGCTAGATGAGTCATCCATTTCATCGATGAAGTCAATCCAAAATTAAATACATTAGGGCTCCCAACTCAATTTCGATGACGAAATCAGGGATGAAACCCATTTCGGCGACGAATTGAGTCGTGTGTATAAATAGTAACCCCCAAAATCCAAACTTTTTTCAAACCTAATCTTTCCCTCCAAAGTCCCTATTCCATTGCTCGTACACCCTTCTTTGTTCCAAGATCTAGTAAATCTTCCCAAATCTCTTAGAAAATGCCTCCTAGAGTGAAGAATGCATCTGTGGAGCCACCAAAGAAAAAATCAAGAACTGATAAAGGAAAAGAACCAGCCTCAAGTTCAACTCCAGTCCCAGTAAAGTTCAAGGAAGCAAAGTTCGAGAAATTATTCAAAGAAAAATTCCTATCTCGTTCCCCACTGTATAGTAAAATCGTTAATTTCATTAGTTTTGATGCCTATGAGCTCGAACCCATAAAAACTCTCTTTTCTGTCCTAAAATGGGATAAATTTCTTGAATCTAATGAACCTATGTTTCCTGAGTTGGTCAAGCTCTTTTACACTCACTTCCATTTCAATTAATCCGAATCACTTATTACTTCATTTGTCTTAGGTAAAAATATTTCTTTTCATTTAAATCAATTGCACTCAATTTTAAAAATCCCTCAATGTACCCTTTAAACTTTTGTGAATGGTCAGTGGACCAGTCATGAAGGATTTGATGTGGTTGAAGCACTGAAAATGATGTGCATAAACCAAGATTTCACCTCTCCTTTTCAACCTAAGGTTAAAGATCTTACCCTCACTACTAGACTCCTTCACCACATAATCACTTATAACCTAATTCCCAGGGCTGTGGTAGGGAGTATCTCACCTACTTTGATGTATTCCTTATGTGGTGCATCCTAACAAACACACCCATTGATCTCTCCTACATCATTGTCCATTGTATGGATGATGCATTCAAGAGAAAATCAGGATGTCTCCCTTTTGGTCAGGCTCTGACTAAAATCTTAAAACACTTCAATGTTCCCTTAGCATCTCAAACTGTCATTGTCACCCCTGATGATTCCTCCATTTATAGCAAAGCAACCATTCAAAGAATGGGCTATATTTGGAATGACTCCCAGAAGGTTTGGACTCCCAAAACCTCTGCCTCTTAGTCTTCCTCCCTTCTAGCACTCCAGCTCTTATCCCTACTTCCTCCTTGCCTATTTCTGCTCCCTCTTCATCTATTCCTGCCTTTTCATCTGCACCCACAGCAGAACTTCAGGCTGAGCAGCAGCAAGCATCAGTGCCAGAGGAGGAACCCCAGGTTGAGCAACAGCCAGTACCAGAAGAGGATCCTGCAGATGAGCTTCAGGGTGAGCAGCACCCCAGAGATGAGTTGCCTGACTGGTTTGATTTCGTGGATGCTGGAGAGATTGCCGAGAGTTCTCATAGATAGGTGTCTCCTCATTTTGAGGACCCTGGTCAGTTCTACGAGGTGCCCAGCAGGCCAACAGCTTCAGATGAGCAGCTGAACATCATGGTAGGGCAGATTGCCTCCATGTCCTCCAGCTTAGAGCAGTTTCAATTGGAAATGAGGATGAGCCAGCAGGCTTTTCAAGAGAAAATAAGAGCATCCCTGCTCTCCTTCATGACAGAGACAAGGGAAAATCTTACTGCCATTCAAATTGAATCAAGGGAAAATCTTCAGAATCTCCATTCCTCTACTCTCTCCCGGTTTGCAGCTCTTGAGTCTGAGATGAGCAAACTCCCCAAAGCAGTCCAGTCTTCTCTTGTCACGGTGCATAATGATCTTAGAGAGTGTGCCAATGCCACCTAATCTGTCTTAGGGACAGTTAACATAGATACCTCAGTCACCAAAGATAGAGTTGACTCTGTGTCTTCATTTCTTCATAGATTGGGGGCAGAACAATCCGAAGAAAGTATCCGAATGGAGAAGGTCACAAAGACAATCCAAGGAATTGTAGAATCATCAGCTCTTCAGTTGAAGACTCAATGCAAGCTTCTTCTGGATATGGCAGAGCATGACTCCATAGCTGCCTCAATTACCTTGCGGGCCACTGATGAGTTGAAGAAAATGAATAATTTTCTGGTTAGTCTGGCTAGTGGAGCCACTTCTTCTCAGCCTCCTTCTCAAGCTCCCTCTTCTTCCAAAGGCACGAGACCAATGAAGGTAACCCCCTCCAAAAGGGGTCCAACTACTGATTCCCCTATCATCTCCCTTCCTTCCGACTCAGATACCACCTCCTCTCCTTCAGACTCCCATGATGACTCCGATCCAGCTGAGCAATCAGAAGATGTCCTCACAAAGGTTGCAGACCTCCTCAAAAAGCAGAAAGCAAACGGGCTGTAATTTTTTTTTATTTTTTTGATGTTGCCATAGGGGGAGAAACTTTAAATTTGATGATTGATGATGTAATGAAAATTTAAATTTGATGATTGATAAATGAAAAGACATTTGAACTATTTGAAATATGATGTTTTTTTGCATCTTTGGCAGTACACACATAATATGTCTTTCACTTATGCAATTCTATTCTTGTCTGGATCTAATATGTTGTGAAGAAAAATTAAACTTGAAACTTATATTTGTACAACTTTTCTTGGTACATAACCAGGGTGATATATCCTTTAACTCATCATAAATATGCATCTAAATAATAACTGTGATTATTTTTACAAATGCATATGTGTAGGGGGAGCTTACCTCAAAGTTTTTATGAAAAATATGTTGTGAGGGGGAGATCAACCCAATTTCATTACATTGTTATGTCATCATCAAAAAGGGGGAGATTGTTAACTTCAGGGTTACAACCATAAGTACCCCTAATAATTTTGATAATAACATAATAATATAATGAAATATTTGGTACTAATAAACTCATTTAAGTGCGTGAACATTTCAGATTACATAAAGTTGATAGCACTCCAATCATGAAAAACAAAGGATGGAAATTACCCAAGAGGAAGTTCAACTCAATACAAGATGAAGATTCAAGAAGAGACCTTAGTCCAAGTCAAGACCATTGAAGACAAAATGCAAAATCACAAGACCCAAGTCAAGCCAAGATCATCTCTCATTTTTCTAAATGTATTCACTTGTTTTTCTGAAAATGTATAAGGACTTATGTAAAAAGTCCTCAAAAGAAAGGTGAAGTGAATAAGCTCAAGAATCATAGATTGACTATAGGAGCCTAGGATACCTTTTGAAAATCGTCCTAAAGCTCTAATTCATCACAAAATTACGATAAGAGTATAGCCAATTGACCTGGGAAATCAATCACATCCCTTCAGTCTGATCCTAGACTGAATTCAGAATATTCACTCTGAATTTGTCGACGAATTCTCTGGGAAGATCAAATTCGGCGACGAAGTCATGACAGAATTTTCTTAATCAGTTCTGCCTCCTGATTTCCACAACGAAATCTTTGGTTGGGTTAAGATTCGGCAATGAAGTCATTTCAGGATTTTTTGAAATCCAATTCTGTCTTTTGAATTCGGCGACGAACTCAAGTGGGAACTCCACTTCGTCGACGAAATCATGTCTGAAACAGAAATTTTTTTTAAAGGCTAGTTTGCAACGGATGTAAAAGCATTTAATGCTTCCCCAATGGCACTATTGGATCAAATGCTATAAAAGGAGTTCATTTATGAACTACAAAGAACTCTTGATCACAGCAATAACTCCTATTAATCACTTATTCACTGCTATTGATTTTCACTCACTCTCACACTTAGAAAATCCCCAAAAAGTTTCTCTTGAGCTCATTCAAGTCTACTTTCTTTGAGAGACTTTATTAGATTTTGTATTTCACTCGTATTCAGCTCATTCAAGGAGCTTTCAATTCGGATTTTCAATCCAAAACTTATTTATTGAGATTAGTCAAGAATCCAGGATTCTTGCACTAAAGCTGTTGCTTCAGCCATATCAAGAGAGGGTTGCACTCTTGAAAGGTTTCAGTTCGGCCTAGAGGAGAGCTTGAAAGGTGATATCTCGACCTGTAAAGAGAGATTGTAAGGGTTTGGACTCCACCTATGAAGGAGCCTGTACGATTAAGGAATCGTGGTGAATCCTCTAGCTGGAAGCTGAGGCGGGGAGTAGGCCTCGAGAACAAATCTTGAGTTTGCACTCTTCTTATCTCTTCTCTTTCTTTTAATATTCCATTGCTTTATCTTGCTGCATATTATACTCTATTCCGCTCTTTGAACTTGTAGTTCATACTCTTAGTTTTTTTTTTAAATCTGCCTTAGACCCTATTCACCCCCCCTTTAGGGTCATTTCCTAGCCAACACCTTTCTTCCTCGGGATAGTCACCTTCGGGTTCCTCGAGATACTCCTCTTCTTCCCAAGGTCCGGAAGCACAAATGTCGAAGCTTGAACTTGAACCTGGACCTGCCGACAACAAAAGTCATATGCTGAGTAACGAGTTACTCCGCGTATGTAACAGAACATAATAAACAATATAAGGAATAACATTTACATGCATATCATCACTTCGCACATTAACTTACATATATTTTCAGAGTGCGGAAGTTAAACACTTACATTATGCTAATTTTCTTTCTTTCTTTCTTTTTCCTTCTTTCTGTTCTTTCATTCTTACTTTTCTTTCTTTCCTTACTTTTCTTTCTTTTCTTACTTTTCGTATTTCATGTATTATCATCACACCAATACCCATTCACATGCATTTTTAATAACTTAAAATAATGCTTTACCGTATAAGGAAAGGGGTTACTATACTTTACTTTACCGAGATACCACCCTTCGTACATTATCCGGTACGGACGGCTTAGTACATTTTCCGGTACGACGGCTTACTTACTTTGGCATATATCTCGCCCTTTCTGATGGTATCCGGTGGTGCACAACACAACATACACTATCGTTTCCGTGTGTCTTTTTCTTTTCTTACTTTCATACTTTTCTTACTTTACTTTTGGTCTTACTTAACATCACATTAATGTCTTTAATTCTTTTTGTCGCGACCCAAAACCCACCCAGGAGTTAGAGTGAATCTTGGACGACTAATCATGACTTTCGTGACTTGCTTAACCAAAATAACCTGCAAAAGACTCACAGAGCATACACAAAGAGGATGTAAACAACTGAAACATACACTAACATAGCACAGCGGAAGACTTAAACAAAACCTCTATGTGTATAAACATATATATGATCCAAGTTGGTACAAAAGAAGAATACACAAAAGAAAGTGCAGACAGGCCCGCCAAAATACATGAATATATATATATCTCTCAACTCACCCACAGCTACATCACTCAGAATCTACTACCATCTAATAGCAACCCTCGACCGGAGGTTCCTCTAAAGGTTCCTCAACATACTCCTTGTAGAGCCCTGAAAATTTGATTCACTGTTCATGTGAATAGAGCCCTTGTATGGTATGTGTAAAGGCCTAATGCCTTACATGGTATTCTTGGTATTATGATGAGTCAAGTGAGGGTCTTAGGTATGTATTTGGAGTCTCAAAATGAGAGTATAAAGATACTCTAAGTGGTTAAAAACAAGGGTATAAATACCCAAGGTGTTTAATGGGTTGTGAGTGAATAGTGTAATGAATAGTGCCAGTGCGCGAGGCATAAGGAGGCCGCGCCCTCTCATGCATGTTGGTGTATGTTAAATGATCACTTAGAAGGATTTAAAAATATATGTGGAATGATTAATGAGGTGTGACTATGGTTTTGGAACCGAATGAAAAGAGTGTGAAACACTCGAAATGTTCTAAGTGTCAAGAATGGGAATGCCTTAGCAAACCCTTGACTTTAAATAGACCTACTGTTCACACCGCTCATCGGAATCAAGTGATTCTTAAATTTTTGGAAAGGTATTTAAACCCTCTTCGAGGTTTATGTTTACCATTTTTCTTGGTTATGAGTCGGGGATAGGTTAAAAGAAGGAATTCTGAAGTCGGACCGGGTGAAAATCTGGACTGACGAAACCCAGTTTCGGATCAGTCAGCTTTAAGGGGCAAAATGATCCAATAATAAATAGAGAATTAGAAATTGTGTAAAACACAAAAGTTGTTCTCCTTCGAAATACAAATCCAACGCAAGTTGAATCGTCAAAATCGGACAGGCGAGTCAAAAGTAATGGCCGAAATACCAAAGCGGGAAAAATCTGGAAAATCATCCTGTCAGAGCTGCGATCGATCATAGAAGACCTACGAACGATCGTAGTTACGAACGATCGTAAAGTTACAGACATGCTGAAAATTTACTGTAAGAGCTACGATCGATCGTAGGAAGCCTACGAACGATCGTAGAACTCCAGAAACTGAGCAAAACTTACTGTAAGACTTACGATCGATCGTAGGAAGCCTACGAACGATTGTAGAACTCCAGAAACTGAGCAAAACTTACTGTACGACTTACGATCGATCGTAGGAAGCCTACAAACGATCATAGGTGCGCGAATCAAACTCTTTAGTGCGTGATTTTTTAGGGTTTTTACCCCTTGGCCTATAAATAGGGGATCATTTTGGGGGTTTTGGGTTACCCTAAACCTAGAGAGAGATCTTAGAAGAGAAAGGAAGAGAGTGGAGGATTGCAAGAGGGGTTTTTGGATTTGGAGAAGAAGAGCACTAATCGAGCCTTGATCTCGCTCCTACGCGCCGTTGGAGCTTGGATCTCCAACATCAAGCTTGGGTTTCGCTTATACAAGCTTCTTCAAGCCTTTTCAAGCATTGGATCAAAGGGATTTCATCCCATAAGGTAGATACACTCTACTAGGTTCTAATTTCATAAACCCTTAATGAAAAACATGATTTTCTTGACAAGTATAGTTATATATAACCTCTTATATGTAAAAATACACTCTTCTAGCAATTGATTTCATGAAACCCTTTCTACATCAAGATAAAATCCCATGAATGATGGTGTGAATTAAATGTGATGATGTTATGCTTTCAACCAACAAATAAAAGATGATAATTTTTGAGTTGTTCTATATGTTAGTATCCAAGATGAAAAGCATGTTAAAAGCAACAAGTTTTGGGAAGAACAAGTAGAAAAACCTTATTTTAAATGTGATTGGAATGATGTAATGTTATTGCATATGGATTATTGTGATGGGTGAATTATGTTAAGCATTAGCTATATGATCATATGCAAAGTGTTTCCTTTAAATCTCTACTATGTTATATCACAATTGCTACACGGACACATACGCATATGCATGATCGAGTTTTTCTATGTTATGGGTATCCAAAAGAAGAAGTAGATGTATATAAGATGCAATACAAGAATAAGAAGAAGAAGAGTATAAGACGCAAATGAATTACATGAAAAGTATAAGATGTAAATGAACCACATGAATAGTACAAGAAGCAAAAGAAGTATAAAAAAAGTACAAGAAGCACAAGATGTATACGGAAAGCATAAGAAGCACAAGATACATACGGAAAATACAAGAAGCATAAGATGTTACAAGAAATACAAGAAGATGGAAAGTATACGGAAAAAGCCGACAGGGATGCGACGATAGCAGGCCGCCTGAAAGGGAAAGGGATACTGGCATCGGACTCCGATGATAGCAGGCCGCCCGGAAGGGAGATGGATATTGGTCGTCTACCCTTGAGGTAGCCGAAGGTGAGGAGAACATTAGGCCACCCAGCTTACGTGGGTACAGGTACTAGTTGTCCTACTCCGGAGGTAGCAAATGATGAATACCAAGGTATTTTAAATACCCGTACAGGATAATAAAAGATAAAAGCCAAGGTATTTTAAATACCCGTATATGCAAAGGTACAAGATGATAAGAAGATGTTTTCGACAAAAGATGATAAGAAAATGTAAAAGACAAAAGATGATAAAAAGATGTTTTCCGATAGTATTTTCCGAGATATATGCACATGATATGATTTTGTTTTCCGCGCTCTGATTTCAGGAATGCATGTGAGATGATTAAATTGTGATATGTACACGTTGTATTCTTGTTTACGATATTACTATCTAGTGGTTTGTATACGCTGAGTATTCCATGCTCAGCCGTACATATTATGTCGGCAGGTCCCTTCGACATTTGTGGCGAGCGTCCTCAGGAACCATGGGTCGAGGAAGAGTATGTTGAGGAGGAGGAGACTTGGGGTAGTCTTCAGCAGCAGAGGGCTCAGGAGGAGCAGAGGGCTTTTGTTAGGTGGCCCCATCATGAGTGACGAGAGGGAGAGACATGTACATATAGTTTATTGAGCGAGTATGTTCGCTCTTTATTTTGGGTCATGTATAAACTGAGACATATAGTATTGATAGAAATTTTGTAGTCCACTTCCACTACCATATATAGATTAGTATTACGCTTCCGCTATCACAGGTTTTATATGTTGTACAGGATTCATATGTTATATAGAATGGTTTGGTTATGAGTTCACGTCGCCAAAGTATCCTAACTACTAGGGGGTATTTTGGGTCGTGACAGGTTTGGTATCAGAGCTTAGGCTCTAGATTCCATCGGGCTGGGGTTGTTGTCTTAGGGTAGACATGTCTCCTTCAAGTTGGAGTATGTTCAAGTCTAGGCATTAAAACGGTATGGGTAGAAGTGATCCTTGAGTTAAACTTAGAGGTTGAAGTTTAGGATAATACAAACGACAAAATAGATACAAAGTAAGGATATTAGGTCCATATAGGAAATGGTATTCCAAGTATAGACTACGTGGATACTTCTACTAACTTGAGTCCTAGCTTCGCTAAGTCATTTAGGAATCCCTATTTTGGGTATACTATATGTACGGTGTCACATCATGTTTAGGAACCCTGGAAGAAAGAAATAATAATAATACTAATAAAAATAAATGAATAAATATATATGTATAATTTTTATCAAGCTCAGGGATGTTTGATGCACGCTTCTAGATACAGATGCGCATTTCTGCAGCACGTTCTTGACCCAGTGCTCGGTCCCAATTGATAAAAGATATAATTTTGAACAAGCGCACGGATGTCTGCATGCACGCTTCTAGATACAGATGCACGTTCATTCTGCAGCACGTTCTAGACCCAGTGCTCGGTCCAAGTCTAGATACAGATGTGCGTTAATTCTGCAGCACGTTCTAGACCCATTGCTTCGTCCAAAATAATAAACATATTATAAAAAAAAACTCCAAAGAAAATTTTCATCATACACAAGCATCATCCATATCATGAGCATCATACACGAGCATCATCTACATCATGAGCATCATCCAATTCATGAACATCATACATGACATGAGCACCCTACGTAGCATCACACATAGCATCATACATGGCATGGGCATCATGCATAGCATTCACCTCATACATATCATATACATAATGCACATCTCATATGCATCATACATGTCAAAATAATTTAAAGGAAATTGGTTAAATAACTCCAGGGTTGTAAACTAATCATTTGTCTTAGCCATAAGTCAGTCAATGTCTTAAGTAGGTCATAGGTTAGTGTTTTAGCCGTGTTTTAGAACGTAGCTTCGCTAGGAAACCAAAGGGTGTGCGATACTATTATGTGTATATCTTGATATATTGATTATACATGGCACGCTCATATAGGCAGGAATTGCTAGTTGAATAATTATATTGAAAGAGCTTGGTTTTTCCGTTAGACTCACATCTCGCTATTGCCTCAGGACTTGACCATGGGGCATGGCAAGCGAGGTAGAGTTTAATAGACTAAAAGAAGTGAAGGTCATACTCCATTTGGAAATGAGCAGCCTATGCTCCCGTCAAAGTTGTGGAGCTATAAATTACTGATAGAAATTGCTATGATTGTTATATATGTACGGACTTGCTACAATATAACTATACGTGAATGTGTTGCGATGTATGAATTTGTACATGCTGGGTACAAATGAAAACACTATTTAGTTTTAATATCAAAGGCACCTTGCTAGTCGGTGAGTGCCTAGTCTATGTGTTAGTCTAAATTGGATCAACACACCCTTGTGCCATGTCTAAGGTGGTCAAGCCGTATACTCATATGTATATTATACCTACTTCAACGAAGTGTGATGTGTTGCCTGTATATAACATGCTATCTATATAATATATATGATTTATGAACTTGCTTGACGGTGGTTAGTCAAGGGCGCCTTGCTAATGAGCGGGTGCCTAGTTAGGTGTGGGTCGGCACCGGATTGATAAATCCTGTCATGTCTTAGGTTACTAAGTACAAAGGCTCGTTCGAGCAAAACGAAGTGCGGGAAGGGTTCCCTCTCTTGTACACGTAGCATTCTAATTTCGAGGACAAAATTCCTATAAGGGGGGGAGGATGTAGAGCCCCGAAAATTTGATTCACTGTTCATGTGAATAGAGCCCTTGTATGGTATGTGTAAAGGCCTAATGCCTTACATGGTATTCTTGGTATTATGATGAGTCAAGTGAGGGTCTTAGGTATGTATTTGGAGTCTCAAAATGAGAGTATAAAGATACTCTAAGTGGTTAAAAACAAGGGTATAAATACCGAAGGTGTTTAATGGGTTGTGAGTGAATAGTGTAATGAATAGTGCTAGTGCGCGAGGCATAAGGAGGCCGGGCCCTCTCATGCATGTTGGTGTATGTTAAATGATCACTTAGAAGGATTTAAAAATATATGTGGAATGATTAATGAGGTGTGACTATGGTTTTGGAACCGAATGAAAAGAGTGTGAAACACTCGAAATGTTCTAAGTGTCAAGAATGGGAATGCCTTAGCAAACCCTTGACTTTAAATAGCCCTACTGTTCACACCGCTCATCGGAATCAAGTGATTCTTAAATTTTTAGAAAGGTATTTAAACCCTCTTCGAGGTTCATGTTTACCATTTTTCTTGGTTATGAGTCGGGGATAGGTTAAAAGAAGGAATTCTGAAGTCGAAACGGGTGAAAATCTGGAATGACGAAACCCAGTTTCGGATCAGTCAGCTTTAAGGGGCAAAATGATCCAATAAAAATAGAGAATTAGAAATTATGTAAAACACAAAATTTGTTCTCCTTCAAAAGACAAATCCAACGCAAGTTAAATCGTCGAAATCGGACAAGCGAGTCAAAAGTTATGACCAAAATACCAAAGCGGGAAAAATCTGGAAAATCATCCTGTCAGAGCTACGATCGATCGTAGAAGACCTACGAACGATCGTAGTTACGACCGATCGTAAATTTACAGAAATGCTGAAAACTTACTGAGAGCTACGATCGATTGTAGGAAGCCTACGAACGATCGTAGAACTCCAGAAACTGAGCAAAACTTACTGTAAGACCTACGATCGATCGTAGGAAGCCTACGAACGATCGTAGGTGCGCGAATCAAACTCTTTAGTGCGTGATTTTTCAGGGTTTTCACCCCTTGGCCTATAAATAGGGGATCATTTTGGGGGTTTTGGGTTACCCTAAACCTAGAGAGAGATCTTAGAAGAGAAGGGAAGAGAGTGGAGGATTGCAAGAGGGGTTTTTGGATTTGGAGAAGAAGAGCACTAATCGAGCCTTGATCTCGCTCCTATGCGCCATTGGAGCTTGGATCTCCAACATCAAGCTTGGGTTTCGCTTATACAAGCTTCTTCAAGCCTTTTCAAGCATTGGATCAAAGGGATTTCATCCCATAAGGTAGATACACTCTACTAGGTTCTAATTTCATAAACCCTTAATGAAAAGCATGATTTTCTTGACAAGTATAGTTATATATAACCTCTTATATGTAAAAATACACTCTTCTAGCAATTGATTTCATGAAACCCTTTCTACATCAAGATAAAATCCCATGAATGATGGTGTGAATTAAATGTGATGATGTTATGCTTTCAACCAACAAATAAAAGATGGTAATTTTTGAGTTGTTCTATATGTTAGTATCCAAGATGAAAAGCATGTTAAAAGCAACAAGTTTTGGGAAGAACAAGTAGAAAAACCTTATTTTAAATGTGATTGGAATGATGTAATGTTATTGCATATGGATTATTGTGATGGGTGAATTATGTTAAGCATTAGCTATATGATCATATGCAAAGTGTTTCCTTTAAATGTCTACTATGTTATATCAAAATTGCTACACGGACACATACGCATATGCATGATCGAGTTTTTCTATATTATGGGTATCCAAAAGAAGAAGTACATGTATATAAGATGCAATACAAGAATAAGAAGAAGAAGAGTATAAGACGCAAATGAATTACATGAAAAGTATAAGATGTAAATGAACCACATGAATAGTACAAGAAGCAAAAGAAGTATAAGAAAAGTACAAGAAGCACAAGATGTATACGGAAAGCATAAGAAGCACAAGATACATACGGAAAATACAAGAAGCATAAGATGTTACAAGAAATACAAGAAGATGGAAAGTATACGGAAAAAGCCGACAGGGATGCGACGATAGCAGGCCGCCTTAAAGGGAAAGGGATACTGGCATCGGACTCCGATGATAGCAGGCCGCCCGGAAGGGAGATGGATATTGGTCGTCTACCCTTGAGGTAGCCGAAGGTGAGGAGAACATTAGGCCACCCAGCTTACGTGGGTACAGGTACTAGTTGTCCTACTCCGGAGGTAGCAAATGATGAATACCAAGGTATTTTAAATACCCGTACAGGATAATAAAAGATAAAAGCCAAGGTATTTTAAATACCCGTATATGCAAAGGTACAAGATGATAAGAAGATGTTTTTGACAAAAGATGATAAGAAAATGTAAAAGACAAAAGATGATAAAAAGATGTTTTCCGAGATATATGCACATGATATGATTTTGTTTTCTGCGCTCTGATTTCAGGAATGCATGTGAGATGATTAAATTGTGATATGTACACGTTGTATTCTTGTTTACGATATTACTATCTAGTGGTTTGTATACGCTGAGTATTCCATGCTCAGCCGTACATATTATGTCGGCAGGTCCCTTCGACATTTGTGGCGAGCGTCCTCAGGAACCATAGGTCGAGGAAGAGTATGTTGAGGAGGAGGAGACTTGGGGTAGTCTTCAGCAGCAGAGGGCTCAGGAGGAGCAGAGGGCTTTTGTTAGGTGGCCCCATCATGAGTGACGAGAGGGAGAGACATGTACATATATTTTGTTGAGCGAGTATGTTCGCTCTTTATTTTGGGTCATGTATAAACTGAGACATATAGTATTGATAGAAATTTTGTAGTCCGCTTCAACTACCATATATAGATTAGTATTACGCTTCCGCTATCACAGGTTTTATATGTTGTACAGGATTCATATGTTATATAGAATGGTTTGGTTATGAGTTCACGTCGACAAAGTATCCTAACTACTAGGGGGTATTTTGGGTCGTGACACTCCTCCTCCACCCATGGGCCAGGAGCACAGACATCAAAAGGAGCAGCCGCTCCGCTATCACCTACCGACATAAGAAGTACGGCTGAGCATGGAATACTCAGCGGGTACCAAATACTAACCAACAGTCATAGCATACAGATAGCGATACATAGAGCAGGAAACAATTCAGACATATAAAGCGGGAATAATTCATATCATAACAATAAAGTAAAGCAGTATATAATCATGCTTGCATTCATAAAAGCTGATAAAACCCTTGAAAACACCGTGCACTTGACTTGACTTAAGGTACCATTTTCGTGCTTGAAAACTCGTCTTGTCTATCTTACTTGATTCTTGTCTATCGTGTCATGTCACGCATGTCATGCGTGCTTGCTTGTGATCATGTAACTTGTGAGGTACACTTGTAAGATGTACTTGTGAGATGCGCTTGTGAGATGCCTTGAGAGGGAAGGGAGACTCTTCTTTATGCAATTCACTTGAGAGGGAAGGGAGACCCTTCTTTATGAGATGCATGTACTTGTGAGGGAAGGTAGGCCCTTCTTTATGCTATGCATTTGTGAGTGAGGGGAGACCCCTCGTGGAATGTTCTTGTTTTCTTGTGAAAAGCGAGGTAAAACATATCGTAGGATTTGTCCCACCTCTCAACCTCGTTCTTGAAAGCCTCGGTAAATTCATGTCATGCATGCCGTGCTCGTGGATTCGTGTGCATACTTGCATTGGAATTTAAAGATGACATTTGGGGATTTCACAATATATAGCATGTCGCAAATTTAACAATAAGCATTTATGACATTTTAAAGAAAACAAGAACTCACACTATCATAAGCCCTAACAAGTTCATAAGTAATTAAGCATGCATTTTCTTAATTTATCCTTCGTTTTGTTCACCTTGGCATTTCATCAAACACAGGGTGTGTCCATTATTTATTTCAACCTAAATCATACTTTTCTAGGTGGGTTATGCTCACATCATACATGTTTGTTCATTATGGATACAATACCCTCCCCATTTCATTCATCACATCATTTCACACGGCATCCAATCGCCAACACCCCTCTCCATTCACACCATTCACCATTTCAACTCATCATCCATTTATAGATGGAAGAAAACAAAGAATACAAGAATAAGGGAAGAAAGAAAAGCTATAACTGTGATGCCCCGAACTAGCGCCTTAGGGAATTATGTTCTAAGACGCGTGCCCGTTCGTCATTAACACATAGCGGAAGACTTATGCCCCCCAAAAGTGCGGTAAATTTTAAACTTTTTATCAATAGCTTAAAAGTAATTATAATTGGTTATCACAATAACCATCACAACAAAACAAATACCTGTATTATGTACCATTAAGTCTTTTACAAAAAAACATCTATCATATGCCAAATATTGTCGTTTACGATTTTCCCAAAATGTTCTTCTAAGTCCAGAGTCAACGAACTACGGCGTCTTGATCTGTTGACATGAGATGTCAGTGAGCTAAAAGGCTCAGCAAAATTCTCAATCCTTCTAACTATATTTCATGCGTCATTGATAACAGTAACATAAGGGAATTAGCAGGTCAAGTTATATTACCCAAAATAGCATATGCAAGAGCGTAATAAGGCAACAATAATATCAAGAAACATAACCGCATAAATCCTAGCATATCAATTCACACAAGTTTCATTCATATGACAACCCATGGTCATTCAAAACTGGACCTTAGTCCATGTACGACTGTACCCTGAGTCATTCAGACTCAATACAACCCTAGACCCGTAGATCTAATACAACCTTAAATTTGTAGACTCACTACATACCCCGGGTCTTCATCCGCTAGGACTAATTGTCCTAAATTAAGTCGGCTTCAACACATTTATTATGTGGTCACCATCTCTCCTGATCATCAGTCACGGAGGCACCCCGGAAATCTTGCCTATCGCATCTCCTGGCTACAACAATAGAGGCACCCCGACGCTCTATGGATGCAGTCTCTCCTATTAAGTCAATGGAGGCACCCCGGGCCTTACTGGACACCATCTCTCCTGACTTACAGCCAATTGGAGGAACCCCGATAGCACTGTTACCGTCTCTCCTGACCTAACCAACTGGAGATACTCCGGCTATACACCATAACATGTTAAGTCACTTAACTGACAACACTAGGACACCGACATCTCCTGACCTAACCACTGTGTGAACCTCGGTTATACACCGCCTCTTCGGACAAGCAACCAGAGGCACCATGGCTCCAAAGACTCGCGTTATAGCCTTTGAGTTTGTATTTTTTTTTTTTGCTCATAGTAATAGAAATCCATCTCTACAAGACTTTTAACATAAATCAAACATCTATTTTTGTTTACAAAAATAAATACATGATCTAAGTTCGTAGTATCCAACAAAATCATTATTCATTTTTTTTTTTTTGGTTTTCCAAAGTCTAGAAAATCTATTCTAAGTTCATAGTTTCAAACTAAATCAACATTCATGCTTCTTCACAATTTCTTAACCGAACTATAGAATAATTAATTCATAAAATCTACATGGATTCAAACCTAAACTATCTCGTAGAGTTTATTTATTTATTTCATAACACTTTCTTGTTCTTTTTAAAAATAAAAATAAAATTAAACATGCAAATAATGAGCTCAACTCATATTTTATAGATACAAAAAAAACCTCTTCGTTTCCAACTCTAACATGTCATAAACTAGATCTCATCTCAAACTTATAATTATATAATTTTTAAGTCATGAAACCCTTTTGTTTTCAACCCAAATGAAACAAGGTAGTGAATTTCAACTCTATTTTGAAATAGCAAAATTTTAATTTATAAAACTCTTTTTTTTTTTTTTCAACCCATATCAAGCATACTTTACTCAAGTTTTGGGTTTCAAAACATTCCATTTAATACCTTAAAATTTCTAGTAGATTTATATAATCAAAAATCAACTCATTATTATTATTATTATTATTATTATTACTATTTTAGAATCATACAAAAATCATCTTGTTTTTAAACTCATTTCAAGTCAAGAATTCAAACAACATTAAAGGAAAAACATGGCATTTATTTCCAATATTTAAGACATTCTTAGTAATTTACACAACCCTAACTCATTTTAAGCATTTAATTTATTTCTAACAATACGTGCATACAAATATTCAAGTTTCCATAAACCACCAATATTTCCAAGTTTTCATAAATCATAAACATTTCAAGTTTCCATAAATCATTAACATTTCAAGTCTCCATAAACCCCCATCTTCAAATTATTGTTCCTTAGTAGCAATTGTTTGAGTATTTGGTTGACCCCTATGAATTCATACATAAGTCTTTGATTTTATTCCCTAAAATTTTAGTTCAAATATACTCGAAAATCTAAGGGTTCTTAAACCCCCAAATCAAAGCCAAAAAATACTAATTTATCACCTCATTTCCTAAATCAAAATTGTATCACATGAGTTAATCCACCCTATCTTCCCATAATCATCAATTAAATAATAACTCAAAAAAAAAAAAACATTCAATGATTCTATAATAAGATAGAAAATAAGGTAGAAGAGAAGAGAAATCTACCTCTTGATGATTCTTTGAAATCCTAGAATGAGGTCTCCCAAGATCACTCCTTGAGCAAGCACAACCCCTTTCTTCCTTTCCTTCTTCTTTCTTGTTCTCTGTTTCTCTCCCTTCTATTTTTCTGAGACTCCCCCCAAAAAGGGGGTGTGTGTGCATAAGAGAAAAAGAGAGGGAGAGGGTGACGTGTGGGAGTGAGGGAGAGGTGAGGGAGTGACGTGAGGGATGAGAGAATGAAATGATGGGGGGTGGTGAGGTGTCAAGCAACCATACCCTCCCCTCCCCTCCCCTCATTGACTTTTTTTTTCTTGACTTTTGAATTTAGTCATTCACCCATCTTCATTGTACCTTATGTACTTTGAGAAGCCCACCCATCACCTTCTTATACCTTAAGTACTTAACTTGACTAAATCATGGTTAAGGTCTCTAGTTAACCCTCAATATTATTAATTTAATTTAATTGGCCTAATTATGGGTCTAGATTATTTTAATATTAATCTTTTAATTAATTATGCTAATTAATAGGGATCAAAACCTCAAATTTTATTTCAAAATTCTAGGTCGTGACATTCTCCCCTCCTTACAAAAATTTCATCCTCAAAATTTAATTCGTAGATTAGTTATCAAACAAATGAGGGTATTTGCTTCTGATTGCTTCTTTGAGCTCCCAAGTGGCTTCTTCTATGCCGTGGTGTTGCCACAACACTTTGACCAACTTGAGGTTTTTATTTCTCAACACTTGCTCCTTGTGATCGGTTATCTTCACTGGCTTTTCTTCAAAGGTCATATCATCATTCACTTGGATCGGCTTGTACTGAATCACATGTGATGGGTCAGGTACATATTTCCTCAGCATCGATATATGGAACACATTATGTACCTTCTCCAGTTCTGGTGGTAATGCTAAACGGTAAGCTATACCTCCTACTTTAGCCAAAACCTCAAAGGGTCCAATGAACCGAGGACTTAATTTTCCTCGTTTTCCAAATCTCATGATCCCCTTTGATGGGGAAATCCTCTGAAAAACATGATCGCCCACTCGAAACTGTAAGTCTCGACGCTTTCCATCAACATAGCTCTTTTGTCGGCTTTGTGCAGACAATAATCTCGATCGAATTAACTCAATCTTCTTGGTTGTCTCTTGTACCAATTCGGGTCCCAGTAGCCTATGCTCACCTATTTCAGTCCAGCATACTGGCGACCGACAACTTCTGCCATATAATGCCTCATACGGGGCCATTTGGATACTTGCCTGGTAACTGTTGTTATATGCAAATTCGATCAATGACAAGTGATCGTCCCAGTTTCCTCAAAAATCCAGACTGCACGTGCGCATCATATCTTCTAGAATTTGTATTGTACGCTCGGATTGCCCATCTGTCTGGGGGTGAAAAGCTAGCCTCATGTTTAATCGTGTTCCCAAGGCTTTTTGCAAACTCTGCCAAAATCAGGAAGTGAAACGTGGATCACGATCAGACACAATAGACACCGGCACTCCGTGTAACTTAACCATTTCTCGGATTGCCCATCTGTCTGGGGGTGAAAAGCTAGCCTCATGTTTAATCGTGTTCCCAAGGCTTTTTGCAAACTCTGCCAAAATCAGGAAGTGAAACGTGGATCACGATCAGACACAATAGACACCGGCACTCCGTGTAACTTAACCATTTCTCGGATGTACAACTTGGACAGATTTTCCAAGGTGATGGTATCCCTGATGGCAAAGAAGTGGGCTGACTTAGTCAGACGGTCCACTATAACCCAAACAGCGTCATTTCCACTTCTTGTTTTGGGCAACCCTACCACGAAATCCATTGTGATATGCTCCCATTTCCACTCAGGGATTGGCAATGATTGCAATAATCCGGGTGGTCTTTGGTGTTCGTCTTTCACTTGCTGACAAACCAAACAACGAGATACATACTCGGCGATCTCCCTCTTCATGTTGTTCCACCAGTAATTGTTTTTCAAGTCATGGTACATTTTAGTACCCCTAGGGTGTACCGCAAAACGAGATCGGTGTGCTTCATCTAGTAATTCTTTCTTCAATTCGGGATTTCTTGGTACACAGATTCGACTCCTAAATCGAAGTATTCCATCATCAGAGTCTTTAAAATCACCCCATTTTCCTTGAAGCATTTTGCCTCTAATAGATTTAATTTCTTCATCTTCCAACTGTGCTTCTTGCATTTTTTGTAATAATACCGGCCTGACTTGAAGGCTAGCCAACTTGACATCTTTTCTTTGGGATCCCAGACTTAGATTACAATTTTTGAATTATTCGATCATTTTCCATCTTTCTGCCCTCATATACGCCACTGATCCTACAGTCTTCCGACTTAAGGCATCCGCCACCACATTTCCTTTTCCTGGATGATATTGTAATACGTAATCGTAGTCTTTTAGGTATTCCATCCATCTCCTCTGCTGCATGTTAAGCTCCTTTTGGGAGAATAAATATTTCAAACTCTTGTGGTCACTGTAGACCACCATCTTTTCCCCGTAAAGATAGTGTCTCCAAATTTTTAGTGCAAAGACTACGGCTGCCAACTCAAGGTCATGTGTGGGATAATTTTGCTCGTGTACTTTTAACTGTCTTGAACCATAAGCAATGACCTTCTTGTCTTGCATCAGGACACATCCTAGTCCTTTACGTGAAGCATCACAGTAAACTTCAAATCCTCTATTCCCTAAGGGAGTCCAACACTGGAGCCGAAGTTAGTCTACTTTGCAATTCTTGAAAACTCCGCTCGCGTGCTACAGTCCATTCGAACTTGACATCTTTCTTAGTTAATTCGGTTAATGGAGCAGCAATCTTAGAAAATCCCTCGACAAATCTTCTATAGTACCCAGCCAACCCAAGGAAACTTCGAACCTCAGTCACGGTGGTTGGCTTTTCCCAATCGGTTACTGCTTGAACCTTGGAGGGATCTACGGATATCCTATTTCTTGACACAATATGCCCAAGGAATGCTACCTCTTCCATCCAAAATTCACACTTAGAGAATTTAGCATACAACTGATTAACTCGCAAGGTCTATAGCGTAACTCTCAAGTGTTTTTCATGTTTCTCCTGACTGGGTGAGTACACAAGTATATCGTCAATAAATACTACTATAAATTGATCCATGTAGGGTTTGAAAAGATGGTTCATCAACTCCATAAAAGCTGCAGGCGCATTGGTCAGTCCAAAAGGCATCACCAAAAACTCGTAGTGGCCGTAACGAGTCCGAAAAGCTGTCTTTTGAATATCTTCATCTTTAATCCTCAGTTGGTGATAGCCTGACCTTAAGTCTATCTTAGAGAATACCTATGCTCCCTGTAACTGATCGAACAGATCATCTATTCTTGGGAGGGGGTATCTATTCTTGATTGTTGCTTGATTCAGCAAACGATAATCAATACATAATCGTATACTCCCATCTTTCTTTTTGACAAACAGTATCGGTGCTCCCCAAGGTGAAGTACTAGGGCGAATTAGACCCTTATCCAATAGATCTTGTAATTGGATTTTCAATTCTTGAAGTTCCGCTGGAGCCATTTGATATGGTGCCTTGGATATCGGGGCCACACCTGGTGTGATATCAATGGCGAAATCAATTTCTCTAGTGGGAGGGAGTCCTAGTAGTTCCTCTGGAAATACATCTCGAAACTCCTTTACCACTGGGGTATTATATATTGTGATATCATCGTCTTTATCCACTATTACCGAGGCTAAGTACCCTTTACACCCTTTTGCCAATAGGTGGCAAGCCTTAATTGCTGAGATCAACTTGGGTTTCAGACCTCTGGCAATCCCTTGCATTTCAAATTCTGGAATGCCCGGAATTTGGAAGGTTACCTTCTTAGCATTACAATCTACCACTGCATGGTAGTTGGCTAACCAATCCATCCCTAAGATGATGTCGTAATCCTTCATATCTAATAAGATTAAATCTACTATCATCTGCACACTGTTTATAAGTATGGGGCATCTATCGTAAACTGTTTTTTTGCACAAAACTTTTCCTGACGGTGTAGAGATTGACATCATGTGCTTGAGTATATCAGGCTTAATTCCTAAGTTCTTAGCGAAATTCATAGATACGAAGGAATACGTAGCACCAGTATCAATCAAAGCATATGCAGGCGTTTGAAAGATCAAGAGTTTACCTTCAATGACGCCTTCATTTTCCTGTGCTTCCTCCCGAGTAATGGTGAAGACTCGCCCCTTTCCACCCTCAATGCCCAATGGTTGCGTCTGAGGACAGTCTCTTTTCAAGTGCCCAGGTTTCCTGCACTGGTAGCAGTTTCTTGGTCTGCTACAGTCCTTGGTCAGGTGGGCTTGGCCGCACCGCTCGCACTTCGGTCCTGCCCCGGATGGCGATCCTCTACCTCTGGTCTCCTCAAACTTTCTTTTTCCAGTAATTCGGTTATTACTCTTTCCTTCCCTTGGTCTTCCCATAGGCCATTTTCCTTTGCCAACACTTATTGGGGTCATTTCATCATGAATCCTTTCTACTCTCAATGCTCTGTCAAGTAGTTCAGAAAATGATGTGAATCTCTGGGCCGCTAGTTTCCCCCTGATGGCTGGCTTCAACCCTTCCTCAAATTTCTCCACTCTCCATTGTTCGTCCTCCACGAACCTGACTGCGAATCGGGAGAGTTGATTGAACATCTGTTCGTACTCGCTTACTGACATATTTCCTTGTGTCAACTGAAGAAACTCCATCTCCTTCTTCTTCTTCATGGTTGCTAAGAAATACCGCTCAAAAAACTAGTTTGTGAACTTCGTCCAGCTCACTGGTTTCTGATGTTCTAGAACTGTTCGCTCGGTAGTAGTCCACTAATGCTCGGCTTCTCCTTCGAGCATAAAAATTGCGAGTTCTGGCTTGACCTCTTCTGGGCAAGACATGGCCCTAAAAATTTTTTCCAGTCCCCTTATCCAACTCTCCACTTTCAACGGGTCAGTAGTCCCAGTGGAGGCTACTGGTCCAAGTCTCTTGAACTTTGCCAGCCTATCCCCATTTCCGTGCTCAGGGACTGTGACAATGGGAATGCGGTTACCATTATGATTTGCATTTTGAGTTTGCTGCTGTATCAAGTTGGCTAAGGCTGAGATTGCTTCAAAAGATCCTGCTAGGGTATTCTCAGGTGCACGACGAGGCGGCATGATTGTCCTATAGTAGGAAACAACATCCTTGTTACCAACTTGAATTTAAAGAATATATTAGAAACTCTAGTGCCCAAAATACTTCCATTTCATTTCATATTCCATAAACGCATACATAATCTAGTCCCCAAAAAGTTGTTCTTTACTAGATGCTGTCATTACTATATTAAGATTGTATACAAAAAGAAGACCGACTAAGACATCTCCTAACCCCAAAATACTATAAAGATGTACTTCAGTCTTCCCAACCCAAAGTTTCAGTCTAAGGCATATCATGCCTGATCTCCTTCGACTAAATCAGGGTTATCTTCAACCTCAACTTGAGGTCCTTCTTCTAATTCAATGTGCCGCTTACGAGCCTTCACAAGGGCACGATATTCCCGTGCAGCAATATGTGGTAAGGGCTGGACAGCTTTTAGGTGTACGGTGCGGTACACCTATCATCCCTGGTGGCGTCGTGCTTTCATTGCCGTTACCCATTTAAGAATATCCAAATCTCTTTTTTACGTGGTCCGAATCATTTTCTCCATTTCCTACACATACACACAATTCCCAAATCATTATCTGATTTTGAAATATGTGATGTATAGTAGCATCTAAAATACGAAACTAGGATCGATTTCTAATGATATTTTATTTGTCAAGTATGATTTGTTCTGATGGTTATTGCTTTAGCTTTGATACCAACTATGACGCCTCGAACCCGCGCCTTAGGGAATTATGTTCTAAGACGAGTGCCCGTTCGTCATTAACACATAGCGGAAGACTTATGCCCGTCAAAAGTGCGGTAAATTTTAAACTTTTTATCAAGAGCTTAAAAGCAATTATAATTGGTCATCACAATAACCATCACAACAAAACAAATACCTGTATTAAGTACCATTAAGTCTTTTACAAAAAAGCATCTATCATATGCCAAATATAGTCGTTTACAATTTCCCCAAAATGTTCTTCTAAGTCCAGAGTCAACGAACTACGGCGTCTTGATCTGTTGACATGAGATGTCAGTGAGCTATGAGGCTCAGCAAAATTCTCAATCCTACTAACTATATTTCATGCGTCATTGATAACAGTAACATAATGGAATTAGAAGGTCAAGTTATATTACCCAAAATAACATATGCAAGAGCGTAATAAGGCAACAATAATATCAAGGAACATAACCGCATAAATCCTAGCTTATCAATTCCACAAGTTTCATTCATATGACAACCCATGGTTATTCAAGACTGGACCTTAGTCCATGTGCGACTGTACCCTGAGTCATTCAGACTCAATACAACCCTAGACCCGTAGATCCAATACAACCTTAAATTTGTAGACTCACTACATACCCCGGGTCTTCATCCGCTAGGAGTAATTGTCCTAAATTAAGTCAGCTTCAACACATTTATTATGTGGTCACTGTCTCTCCTGATCATCAGTCACGGAGGCACGCCGGCAATCCTGCCTATCGCATCTCCTGGCTACAACAATGGAGGCACCCCGACGCTCTACGGATGCCGTCTCTCATATTAAGTCAATGGAAGCACCCCGGGCCTTACTGGACACCGTCTCTCCTGACTTACAGCCAATTGGAGGACCCCGATAGCACTGTTACTATTATTATTATTATTATTATTATTACTATTTTAGAATTATACAAAAATCATCTTGTTTTTAAACTCATTTCAAGTCAAGAATTCAAACAACATTAAAGGAAAAACATGGCATTTATTTCCAATATTCAAGACATTTCTTAGTAATTTACACAACCCTAACTCATTTTAAGCATATAATTTATTTCTAACAATACGTGAATACAAATATTCAAGTTTCCATAAACCACCAATATTTCCAAGTTTTCATAAATCATAAACATGTCAAGTTTCCATAAATCATTAACATTTCAAGTCTCCATAAACCCCCATCTACAAATTATTGTTCCTTAGTAGCAATTGTTTGAGCATTTGGTTGACCCCTATGAATTCATACATAAGTCTTTGAGTTTATTCCCTAAAATTTTAGTTCAAGTATACTCAAAAATCTAAGGGTTCTTAAACCCCCAAATCAAAGCCACAAAATACTAATTTATCACCTCATTTCCTAAATCAAAATTGTATCACATGAGTTAATCCACCCTATCTTCCCATAATCATCAATTAAATAATAACTCGAAAAAAAAAACATTCAATGATTCTATAATAAGATAGAAAATAAGGTAGAAGTGAAGAGAAATATACCTCTTGATGATTCTTTGAAATCCTAGAATGAGGTCTCCCAAGATCACTCCTTGAGCAAGCACAACCCCTTTCTTCCTTTCCTTCTTCTTTCTTTCCTCTTTCTTTCTTGTTCTCTCTTTCTCTCCCTTCTATTTTTGTGAGACTCCCCCCAAAAAGGGGGTGTGTGTGCATAAGAGAAAAAGAGAGGGAGAGGGTGACGTGTGGGAGTGAGGGAGAGGTGAGGGAGTGATGTGAGGGATGAGAGAATGAAATGATGGGGGTGGTGAGGTGTCAAGCAACCATACCCTCCCCTCCCCTCATTGACTTTTTTTTGTCTTGACTTTTGAATTTAGTCATTCGCCCATCCTCATTGTACCTTATGTACTTTGAGAAGCCCACCCATCACCTTCTTGTACCTTAAGTATTTAACTTGACTAAATCATGGTTAAGGTCTCTAGTTAACATATTACTAATTTAATTTAATTGGCCTAATTAAGGGTCTAGATTATTTTAATATTAATCTTTTAATTAATTATGCTAATTAACAAGGATCAAAACCTCAAATTTTATTTCAAAATTCTAGGTCGTGACAATAACTAGGAGGGTAGCAAGAAGTACCAACCTTTACAAATAAGGGAAAGAATCCCCTTCCAAAACGAGCGTGAGTTGCTGCCCTAGCTTGGGGAAAGTGCTCCTCACTAGCTTGAACCTTGATCTTGAAGCAATCCAAGCTTGAGGTGATCTAGGGTTCACAAACCCTTTGATTTCTTCTCAAAAATCAAACCCTAGGTTAGGAAAACCCTTCTCTTCTCTCTTCCTCTCTAATATCTTCTAAGTGTGGTAAATGAGCCCTAAAGGCTCGGGCAATCCTATATAGGAAAGGGTTGAACGCCTAAAAGACGAAAACGCCCTTAATAAAATTCTGCAAAAGCGTGAAGACCGAGCGATCGGTGTTTATGACCGATCGATCGGTTGCCTACCGAGCGATCGGTGAATTGACCGAGCTCCCGGTCAAAAATCAGCTCTCTGGAAAATTTCCCCATACAAAATTTTCCACCTGTCGATAGCTACCGATCAATCGGTTTTGGACCGATCGATCGCTCCATGGACCAAGCGATCGGTGCTCTGCAGGTCCAAACTGTTTTGGCCATACTTTTGACTCGTTCGTCGGATTTTGACGATTCAACTTGCGTTGGGTTCATACTTCAAAAAGGAACATTTCTGATGTTTCGGAATTTCCAATTTCTTCCTTATTTATTAATTGTACTACATTAAAGGAAAATTGGCTACGAAAGTGCCATGCATTACGCATGAAAAAGTCTGGGGCTCTACACTTTTTCTTACTTTTACCGATTTTTCATTCGTGAATGCACAATGATATACCTCTTGTTTAAATTGCACCTAAGACTAACCGCCGAGGGCCATAGGACATCTCTCCATAGCGTCCCATACCACTATGTTAACCAGGCCTAGGCAAGCTCGACTTTCATCAAAGGTTGGTTTACCCAATAGTATATCATTATTGAAGATATAATAGAAACACACAATTTATCGTATTTCTTATAATACTACAATCAAACATCACCGATGTCATTAAAATATTCATAATTTATGAGCTAATTTACATATCGAAATCTCCTATTCATTTTAAATAAGTTTAACGACTTGATTATAATGTCTTTAATTAATAATAATTCTCCTAGTCTTAAACATAAAATCAAGCTCACATATTGTTAAAATATCACCAATTAAATCATCCATTCCATCTCATCCACCATCTCATTCTCCTTATAACTCCACATACTTCAAATAGTTTTCCTAATCCCCTTGTTGAATCATAATTAATTTAAACACGGTCATTCGCATTTAATGATTCGAGAATAAAGAAAAGGTATCATAATTAGGTATTTCATATCCTATTTTTTTTTAAACCATCAAAATAATGAAACCAAAATCATAAATAGGCTCTCCACATCCTATTTTTTTAACCATCAAAATAATGATACAATATTATACATGGGTTCTTCACATCCTATTTTAACCATCAAGAAACAATACATCGCAGATAGGTTCTTCACATCCTATTTTAACCATCAATAATAACACACAAAAATTTAGGTTCTACACATCCTATTTTAAATCACAAAAATAATAACGGAGATCATAAACATGTTCTTCACATCCTATTTTAATCGCAAAAATAATAACGGAGATCATAAACATGTTCTTCACATCCTACATATTCTTGCATCCTTGCCTAGAATCATCTCTTTTTATTCATTATTTAACTTAACTACTAGAAATATTGAATATTAGGTCCGTTATTTACCTCACTTGATCATTTCCCTACGATCTATCGCTTGCGAAACAGGGTTCTACCTTGATCTCCACGTCTCTTTTCCCCTTCTCCGACCAAATCTTTAAACTCTTACAGTTTCTCTTTTTTTGATCTCTGAAAAACTCTCCCTTTTAGGTTTAGAAGGCTTAAGAAAACCCTCCCCATGAGTATAAAGGGGGTATTTATACATTGGGAGCCCTAGGGTCTCAAAAACCACAAAAACGCGCAAGCCCTCAGCCAAACGGCGTTTTGGGCGATCGATCGCCCGCCGGCGGTGATCGATCACCGACGCCGAAACAAAATTTTAAAAAAAAATTTTGGCTACTTTTTGTTCCTCTTTTATTTAGTGCAATTTATCTCCATAAATTCACTAAATTGAGTGAATTAAATGAGTTTTGTGATTCGATATTTTAATGCATTGATTTCTCCTAGGATTTACTCATTATTTTAGGTACATTTATTTAATAATTTCACTCATAGAATTATGAATGTCGTGAATTAAATGCGGGTCAATACATTGTAAAGGTGGACATGCCCACCTATCAAAATACAAAAGACATCGTACAACTCTCTCTCGCTCAGTAGTCACCTCATGGGGCCAATGGTCTAAGTCCCTTGCCTCAACATGAGGCTCTACTACCAGATCCTCATATGGTTCTTCCTCGTCGTAGTCTTCCTCTATCCAAGGACCTGGAGCACAGATGTCGAAAGGGACACATGTACCTACCAACATAACATGTACGGCTGAGTATGGAATACTTAGCGAGTAAAAGCTCCTAGCTAACAATAGTAACAACGAACTTAATATCATCTGCAAGTGCTGGAAAGAGTACAGTTCATAATCTTTAAAAAAACATCATACAAAAGAATTTAGCAATACATAATTCTCATGAAAACAAAATACGTCTGTGAATCATATGCATCCTTATGAGCTTTCTTATGAGTTTCCTTATGAGTTCCTTATGAGCCAGAGGTTAACAACCTCCTTGACAATATCCTTATGATCCTTTCTTAAGAGCCAGAGGTTAGTACACTTAACCTGGGCTACCAACCTCCTTGACGGTTCCTTATGAGCCTTTCTTATGAGCCAAAGGTTAGTACCCTTAACCGGGGCTACCAGCCTCCTTGACAGTTCAATATCTTTCTTATGAGCCAGAGGCTAGACCCTTAACCGGGGCTACCAACCTCCTTGACAATTCCTTATGAGCCTTTCTGATGAGCCAGAGGTTAGGACCCTTAATCGGTGCTACCAACCTCCTCGACAATTCCTTATGAGCATTTCTTATGAACCAGAGGTTAGCACCCTTAACTAGGGCTACCAACCTCCTTGATGGTTCCTTATGAGCTTTACTTATGAGCCAGAGGTTAGCACCCTTAACCGGGGCTACCAACCTCATTGACAATTCCTTATTCAACTTATGAGGTCTTACTTATTTTTCCTCCACATTTATTCTCATTAGTTTAACTTCTTAGTGTTTATGAAAACTCATTTTATGCATAGGTGCTTGTGCACGGCAATTGGTGAAATCATGATGACATCTAGCATTTGAAACTTTCCATAATCATGTGAGAATTCAAGAACAATAAGCATATGCACAACTTATAATTTAGGAAACATTATGTAACTCACACTTTCGAAATCTTGGTTTATTTTCTTAAGTCCTCATTCATGCATTTCATCAAACACATTAAGTATGTTCATTATGAGTATTTTTCCCTTCCCATTTTTCATCACACAACAACATTCACATCCCCCACATTCACATCCATTTGGTCTATCTTAATCATTTGTTGAGGCAAGCCACATATTTAATGAAAATGAATCACATATAATTATTCACATGCATTCTTTAGAGAAAACCTAGGTTATTACTAAGTTAACTAAGAAGGGTGTACTAACCTTGAGGATTAACTTCAATCTTGAAGAACCCTCCTTAATTGGATTCCCAAGCTTGGCAGAGGATAATCCTTGCTTGAAGAAGATCCAAGCTAAATGGAGAATCCAAAACTTGATCTCCACTTCACTCTCTTGCGAATCCCTAATCTCCTTCTCCTTTCTCTCCTCTACTTAGGTTTAGGGTAACCTAAAACGCCCAAATGAACCCTCTATTTATAGGCAAGAGGGTAGAAACCCTAAAAAATCCCACATAAAAATCTAGGTCGCGCGACCTACCATCGGTCGTAGATTTTCTACAATCGATCGTAGCATCTCTGTTAGACATATATTGCCATAGAAGCAATTCCAGAATTGTATTTATCTATTTAATCAATAAATGCATATTTTACATTCATACATTGTCTTCTACAGTGGTAACATATCAAAAGTATCTCATTGGATGAGACTACTTTGCCCCTTAGGTAACATTGTAGGCAAACCATCCAATTAGTTGATAACTGTTTACTAAGGAGATATGGTTTTTCCAGTTTCTTGTAGACCTAAAATTGTTCTAAGTTCAAGATACATCTGGTCAATGTATTTCTAATAACTTACGCATTGATTAGTGCCGTATGATGGAGTGATGAATCTCAATCACTAAGAGAAGGGTCTCTTGACTAAGATGTGGATATAAGTAAAAAGTACTTATATTGCAACTAGATCGCTCAGTGGATACCCTTAGAAATATACTGTCTTTATATTTAGGGTAGTCCATTTGACAGATTGTCCTTAACCTGAGAGGTCGACATCTTCTCTAGTATTTATTTATGTAGCTTTGATGTAGCAAATCGTCAATGTCCAACACACCGGACTAAATACATGCTCATTGGGTTATATACGCTGTATTGGAAGAAGTGTGTGTATGCTCAATAAGGATTCCACTACTCTTTCAAAGTAAATAATATTGAGTTAATACTTGTCAAAACCGGACTTGGAAAACCCAGTGCTGGTATTTATTGATGAAATGGTTTTAACGAGGAATTTATTTTCTATATAAAAGAAATGTAATTAATATTATTTTTTCTTTTAAAGAATTTCTAAAATGTTTTGAAAGTCCAAGTTTGACTAAAAGTATCAAAGAGAATAAGTTCCCAATATAAGTCAGGGATTAACGATAGTATTAGATACTGTCCCGTAAGCTTATAACAATATTGGAAGTGGAGGAACACATCTGTAAGCAAATCTTGAGATAGAAGTACCTGCAAGTAATTCTTTATTTTCTGGAGGTTAATCACATTGTGTTAGTGGACAATAATTGTGATTGGTGGAAGTCCAGGGATATTGATGACCTTCTATAATCCTAATGGAGTATAGAAAAGGTGTTTCATAGTAACAATGCTTTAACCAAAAGGTTGAGTACTTGGTCCCACAACCGGAAACAGGAGATCCCTTTAGATCCCACACACAAAGACTTTCTTAAAGTATTTAATTTAATTAAATAATTAAATTAATTAATTTCTCTAAGTAATCACTATATGGTATAGTGAAGCTCTAAAAGGTAGAATCCCATTATATATGAAAAACCAAAGGGGTAGGACCCATTGGGGATTATTTTAAAAGAATAATTGAAGTGACCAAAAAAGGGTTTAATACCCTAAGGGGCGTGTGGGGTGGGACCCACCTAGTGTGGGACGCCCACTCCAAGAGGAAATAATAATTGTTATTATTAATTAGTTTCTAATAACTAATATCCTTATTGGATAAGGTTAGTTAGTTAGTTAGAGTTAGTTACTAATTAAAGATTCCTTGTTGGACAAAGATTTTATTAGTTTCTTACTAATCAAGGAATCCTAATTAGATTAGGATAAGGATATGGTTAGTTGGTTACTAATAGAGAAGATTAGTTTCTATTTTGATTAATCCTAATTAATTATGGAGAAATCAAATAGGAAACAAATTGAGGGTATCCTAATAGGATTAGGATAAGGATAAGATCCGAGATGGATCTATATATAGGGATGGACGTCCATATTGTTGGACACTTAATAATTTTCAGATTTTATTATTCCTCTCCTCCCTCATTATCTCATGCCCACTCCTCTCCCTTTGAGGTGTACAGTCAGCCCTCTTCTCCCCCTTTTCTTGTTCTCTTGAGTTCTAGCTTTTGAATATAAAGAACAAGATCAAGAACCCATCTTGAAGATAAAAGATTGGATCTTTTATTCAAGATCCTAGAGCTGTATATTTGGAAGGGCCATTAGCTTCCATTAGAGAAAGCTTTAAATAAAAAGAAGGACCGTGTGGATTGTGAAGGAGACTTGACTCTTGTGAAGTTTTGCCAGTCTAGCATTTTATCGTGAAATTAACTTAACAATTTCAAAGTCGCAAAGGTGATTGTGATTTTTACTCTCATTGAATAAAATCAATTAGAATCTTACTCAGATCTTGGGATTCAATGTATGCCCCCCATGAACTATTTTTTTTAAATTAAAAAGAGGCATACTTTCAGTGGTATTAGAGCCTTGGCTATGCTTCTCTTTGATTTTAGGGCATAACAAATTTTTTATTAAATCATATTACCCTCACTATAAATTTCGGCCACCCCTGTGATGAATCTCTATGATTCTTGATCACTTCTTGATTATTAGATAATCATTAGTAGGGTTAAGGGGTCCCCCTGTTATTATTGAGCGAATAAAAACTAAGCCCCTAGAAATTTGTGTGATACTAATTTCAAGTTTGGATGATTCCAAAACCTCTCAATTTCGGCCACCCCTGTTATTATCTGGGGTGTTACACTAACCTTATCCAATAAGGAGATTAGTTATTAGAAACTAATTAAAGCAAAGGTCTCTCCTTGAAGTGGGCGTCCCACACTAGGAGGGCCCCACTCCACACGCCCCTTAGGGTTCCAAACCCCTTAGGTCACTTTTTGATCTTTATCTAAAATTCTCAATGGGTTCTACACATTTGATTTTTCACATCTAATGTGATTCCACTTTTTAGAGCTTCACTATACCATATAGTGATTACTTAGAGAAATTAATTAATTTAATTAATAATTAAATTAAATACTTTAAGAAGGTCCTTCTGTGTGGGATCTAAAGGGATCTCCTATTTCCGGTTGTGGGATCAAGTACTCAACCTTTTGGTTAAAGCATTGTTACTAGGAAACACCTTTCCTATACTCCATTAGGATTATAGAATTTTATCTATATCCCTGGACTTCCACCAATCACAATTAATGTCCATTAACACAATGTGATTAACCTCCAGAAATTAGAGAATTGCTTGTAAGTACCATCTCGCAATATATTTACAAATAAATCCTTCCACATTCCGATATCACTTGTAAGCTTCCGGGATTGGAACAATTCCACTGTCTTAGTCCCTAGCTTATGAATAGAACTCTTTCTCATGATTACTTTTCATTGAACTGAACATCCAAAACACTTTTGAAGAAACATTAGAAAAGAACTGACATATATATATATTTATATATACATTTCCATATTGAAAATATCAACTTCGATAAAGACCATTTTACCGAAAAGCACCACTACTGGATTTAACAGTTCAGATCAAAAAGTATCACCTTGATATCATTATCTCCAATTAAGGAGTTGTGGATTCCTTATTGAGTGTTTACACACTTCTCCAAGCATTGTGTACATGACCCAACGTACCCGGAGTTAGTCCTGTGTATTGGACATTGCCGATTGACACATCAAAGCCATATAGACAGATGTCTGAGAAGATGTTAACCTCTTAGGTCTAAGGATAATTTGTCAAATGGATAATCCTAATACAATCTGACAGTGTATTCCATAGGGTATCCATTAGTGACCCCGTTCAGTATTATGTACTTGCTACATATACTCACATGTTAGTCAAGAGTCACCACTCTCTATGAATGAGATTCATCACACTATCTCATAGAACTACACATGTGCAAGCCATGATGAAGTACGGCAACCAACTAGTACTCTAGAGGCTTCGAACAATATTAGGTTTACAAGGAATTGGAAAATCATATCTCCTCACAACCTTTGCATGATATTTCTACAATGTTACCTATGGAACTTTATGTCTTCATCATATGAGACAGTAATTAATATAAATACCCTTTATAATTGGTTGTGTGAATATGATGCTTGTCTAATCAACATAGAAAAGTCTCTTATTGGCTTTCGAGGGCATATATGTCCAACAAGGGTTTTCTTCCAAGATCAAGCTTTGATCTCAAGGTTAGTACACCCTTACTAACTAGCTTAGTAATAACTAGGGTTTTCTTTTGAGAATGATGATTGGATCTTGTGTTATTTCATTTTCTTGAAATATACTATTTTCCCTAATTATAAACAAGATAAATGTGAATGGTTTCAGATGTATGAAGCGATGAGGAGTTGAGGCAATTGGATGCCGTGTGGTGTGATGGAAAAATGTTGGAAGGGCATTGTACTCATAATAAACATACCCTTTGTGTTTGTTGAAATATATGCACTAAGAACTTGAAATTAAGAACTATGAATATGATGCTTGCTAAGTGTTTGGAAAAATGCCTAAACAAGAATAAAATGGTTTTAATGGAAATCGTGAAAATACGCAACGTGTAATTCCTCTTAAAACCCCAATTTTGATATAATGTCTCACTATTGCTCACACATCACACGATTTCAAGTAGGATTAGGATGTTGTATGTATTTCCTATAATCATTGATGCTAGCATGATTGCCACAAATTGTTGCACACAAACACGCATTCATGCATGAACCGATGTTTTCAAAGCACATGTATTTGAATGACAACAACAAAAGTGATTCATTAATCGAATGATAAAGTCAAACATCGGGCCAGTTAAGGGTAGGGCATATCTCCGGATATGTCATGCCTGGCTCACAAGTAAACAAGTAGGTGGATAAAGCTGGACATCAGGCCGGTCAAGGGGAGGGCATATCGCAAGACACGTCATAACTGGCTCACAAGAAAACAAGAAGCTCAAGCTGGATATAGGGCCGGTCAAGGATGTTAGTGTACCCTGCTCTATTCTATATATATATATTCTTACTTCAAGGGCACTAACATCTGGCTCACAAGAAAACAAGGCAAGTCAAGTCAAGTCATGGCAAGTCAAGCAAGACACAAGACACGTGATTCCAAGCAAGACACGATACATGCGTGATTCTTACGAACGAGACCCAAGACAAGACATTGTTTTTAAAGTATGACAAGCAAGTTTTGAAACGCATGAACACACACAAACAACTATTTTCAAAGATAAGACAAGACATGATCTTTAAAGTATGAGTTTTATCAGAGTTTAAGCATTCATGCATGCATATGATGACCCTTATATTGCTTTACTGGTTGTGCCATAAATATTCTATTGTACACGTTATTACTACTGTTTAGCTAGTGGCTTGTACTCGCTGAGTATTCCATACTCAGCCGTACTTTTATGTCGGCAGGTACCGAGGATGCCCTCAACCTTGAGTCTTGGGTTGAGGAAAAGTATGTAGAGGAGAGAGAGCCACCTATCCCAATGCAATCGCAAGTGGATAGAGACCTCGACGTGTGGCCATACTTAAACTACTGTTGAGAGGAGTGAGAGTGAGAGTTCTCTTTTGTATTTCGATGGGTGGGCATGTCCACCTTTACCTTTACGTTATGCTTGTATATGTAAACTTGGAATACAGACCACCTTATAAAGAAAATAAAATTTTAGTTTATGCTTCTGCACCTTTCATGAGCTTTCGCACTCGGATTATTGTTGATATAGTATTACGTCGGCCTTGTTCATTACAAGATGGTTTGACAGTATGAATAGTCATGACTAAAGTATCCCTTAACTCTTAGGGGGTATTTTGGGGCGTAACAGAAGTGGTATCAAAGCTCTAGGCATTAGAGTCCCTAGGGTCACTTAGAACTGATACAAGATTGAACATGGCATTAGAGTCACCTTAAAGAGTTGTATTCCAAGTATGGACTAACGAGTTAGTTCTAGTCAAAATTGGTTGAACTCCAAACGAACTTAGTGACCTACGCTAGGAACATGGATAGTATGTTATGGCATTGTTATGTATACCATGAGTGCATTGTTCTATGCTTAGTGAATATGTATTGAGCAAATGGTGAAATTGTTATTAAATGAGTATCCAAGTTAGACTCATGTTGTACCGTCGTCCTCAGGAGTAATCATGAGGTTTGGTGCACGGAGTCACGGATGCAACACAAGGGGCAATGGAAGTGAGGCTCCTTCAGGTTTTGATCAACCCAACTTTGCTCAAGCTTTCGCATCCATAGTTAAGATTTTGGCTATGTTAGCAATGAGGCAACATACTCCTCCTGCTGACACACTTATAGCTGCTCCTCTAAATCGAGCACAAGCTGGAATAGAAGCTTTTTGGAGGATGAGGCCTCTGATGTTTGGTAGAAGCATTGATCCTCTAGTAGCAGAAGGATGGATTAGACAACTTGAAAAGATATTCTCAGTACTATCGCCTACTAAGGCAGAAAGGGTCACTTGGGCCGCCTTTATGCTTGAAGGCGAGGCCGATCATTAGTAGAGGTCCGCACTTAGGACCCAAGATTTGACTCGACAAGGCCAAGAATGGACATGGGGAGAATTTTTGGATGTATTTTATAAGAAGTACTTCCCTATACGAGCAAGGGAGAAGAAAGAAGTAGAATTCATTACCTTGGAGTAGGGTAATATGTCAGTGGTGGCTTATGAAGCCAAGTTCTCAGAGCTATCTAGGTTTGCTCCGCACATGATAGCAATAGAGGCTATGAAAGCTCAAACATTTGAGAGGGGGTTGAAGGCCTACCTCAAGGATCGAGTTTCAATGTTCTGGCATGAGACATATGCCGAGGTAGTGGATAAGGCACTTTTGGTAGAGTCGAATTGCGAGAAATTTTTCAAGAGAAGAGGAATAGAGAAGGGCTAGTCTAGTGGCTCATTAGAGAAGAGAGCTAGGACTATGTCTTACCAGTCTGCAGGGCCAGCTCAGTCACAGAGGATGTATTCGGCATCGCAAGCTCCTCGCCCTTTTGCTACACCGGCTCCACACCCGGCTACTACTCAGGCTCCTCGCCCTGTATTACCTCAGGCCACTGGATTTATGCCCTCCACATACTCGTATGAGCCTTGTACCTATTGCAGAAGGAGGCATTTGGTCGGTGACTGTAGAAAGGTGATGGGAAGTTATTTCCATTGTGGTGACCAAGGCCACATGATTAGGGATTCTCTCCGACGTCATCTACCCACTCAGTCTCAAGGGAGTAGGCCCCCGGTTAAGCAGTCATCTCAGCAGAGCTCTTCACAGGCTTCAAGGCCCTCATAATCTACATGGCCACCTCATCAAACAACTTAAGGCCGAGTCTTTGCACTGTCAGAGCGGGACACACGTGCATCAGATGATGTCGTGCAAGGTACGTAACAATACCAAATTTTATGTTGTAAATACTTACTATTATATGATATGATTGGTTATGTGTGTACAATATGGGACTTATACATTATGTATGTCCTTACTTGAAAACTATTGATGTTAGTGTTTAACCGCACAGGCGCCTTATTAGTGAACGAGTGTCTAGCCCGAGTGTTGATTGACACAGGATCCACTCAGTCCTTTGTCTCACCCAGATTTGCGAAGGGTTTTTCAACTAAGTTTACTCCATTGGAGCGGGAGTTAACCATTGCGACTCCACTTGGTAAGTCAGTTGATGCGGACCGAATGAATATACAAGGATAGTGTGGTTCAAGTGGGGCAGAATGAATTACTAGCCGACTTTATTGTCCTTGATTTCCAAGACTTGGATTTCGATGTTATCTTAGGGATGGATTGGCTATCAACTCACCATGAGCATGTGGCGTGTTTTGAGAAGATGGTGAATTTTAAACCGGAAGGAGTAATGCCATTTCACTTTCAAGGATTGAGGAAAAGAGATATTGCAGGCCTTGCAGCTTTGAGCTTAGCGAACCCAGAGGCACAAAACTCCTCAACCATCCTGATCGTTAGTTAGTTCCTGGATGATTTTCCAGAAGAATTGCCTGGATTGCCTCCTCCGAGAGATCGAATTCACGATTGAGCTTACTCCAGGTACAGCTCCGATTTCAAGGGCACCATATAGAATGGCCCCAATAGAACTTGAGTAATTAAAAAAGCAAATTGAAGAGTTGCAACAACTTGGGTCCATCCGACCAAGTGTGTCACCATGAGGAGCTCCAGTACTCTTCGTGAAGAAGAAGGATGAGTCGATGGGGATGTGCATCGATTATAGATAGTTGAACATGGTCACTATCAAGAATCATTATCCTTTGCCAAGGATAGACGACTTGTTTGATCAACTGAAAGGAGCAAGATATTTCTCTAAGATTGACCTTAGAGTGGGATATCACTAGTTGAAAATCAAGGCAAAATATATTCCAAAGACGGCTTTCAGGACTTGGTATGTATAATGCCCCAAGACCCACCCTAGGAGTTAGAGTTAATTTTGGACGACTTATCATGACTTACTTGACAACCAACCTGCAAAATGTACCTGGAGCATATACAATAGAGGACATAAAAGCGGAAACATAATTACAAAGCACAGCAGAAGTCTAACCAAACTTCGATGTGTATATATACATGATCCAAGTTCGTATACAAAAGAAATCATAAAAGAAAGTGTGGACATGCCCGCCAAAATACATGAATATATTCTCTAAAGCTCACCCACAGTCACTTAGAATCTACCACCTAGTAGTACTCGTCTACACGAGGCTCCTCCGTAGGTTCCTCAACGTACCCCCCTTCTAGCCAAGGGCCAGGGGCACAAATGTCGAATGGAGCAGTAGCTTCCTCATTTCCTGCCGACATAAACGTACGACTGAGCATGGAATACTCAGTGTGTACTAAATACAAACCAACAGTCATAGCAACTTAGCAATGTAGAAATGGAATAAAGCAGGAAGCAATTCATATGATTAACAGGGAAAACAAACAGTTTATAGTTCATGCTTCGAAAACATTGGGCGCTTGCCTTGACTAAAAATATTATTTTCCTGTTTGAAAACGTGTCTTGTCATGTGTCTTGTCTTGTCGTATCGTATCGTGTCATGCGTGTCATGCTTGTCTTGCTGGCTTGCTTGAAAAATAAACATATTCATGCTACTTGTGAGGGAAGGGAGGCCACTCTTCCTATATGAATGCAACTTGTCATGTTATGTTCTTGCTTGTGATCATGCTTGCTTGGAATCATGTAACTTGTGAGATACACTTATGAAATGCACTTGAGGGGGAAGGGAGGCCCTTCTTTCATGATATGCGCTTGTGAGTGAGGGGATACCCCTCATGGAAGGGAGGGAAGTGTAAACTCCCTCCTATGCGATGCTTGTTCTTTATTCGTGTCAAAAGCGAGAAAAAACACATCTTAAGATATGTCCCACTTCTAACATCCTTATTCTTGAAAATACTGATAAACCATATCATGCATGCCGTGCTTGTGTGATCGTGTGCATACTTTCACTTGAAATTAAATATGACACATGGGGGTTTCAACGAAGCATAGAACATCATTAATTGAGCAAGTAATTATTCATGCAATTTAGGGAAAATGAAAAATTACACTATCATAAGCCCTAGCAATTTCATAAGTATATAATCATGCATTTTTTTGATTTATAACTCGTTTTATTCACATTGGCATTTCATCGAACATGTGGTGTGTACATTATTTGTTAAACCTATCACATGATTTTCTTGGTGGGTTTATATTCACCACATACATGTATATTTATTAATTGGACAATACCCTTCCCATTTCATTCATCACATCATGCCACACGGCATCCATTGCCAACATCCATCTCCATTCGTACCATTCATACATCCCAACTCATAGTATAGTTATTGATGAGTGAAAACCAAGGAATGAGGAAGGAAAAGAGAAAATCATGACTAAGAGGGTAGCAAAAGGTACCGACCTTGAAAAGGGAAGGAATCCTTCCAAAACGTGCGTGTAGATGCTGCCCTAGCTTGGAGAATGTGCTCCTCACGTGCCTTGCCTTAGATTTAAAGAATCCAAGCCCCTTTTGGGGTGATCTTGGGTTTTCAAAACCCTTGATTTCTCCTCAAGTTGGAAACCTAGGTTAGAAACCCTATTCCTCTCCTCTACTCTCTCTCAAAATGCTGCCCTAAGGGTTTTATGAAACCCTTAGGCTCGAGCAAGCTTTATAGGCAAGGTGAAAATGCCCAAAAGATGAAAAACCCCTTATTGCAATTTCTTCAAAACGCGATAGACCGATCGATCGGTGGTCAAGACCGAGCGATCGGTTACCTACCGAGTGATCGGTGTTCCTGACTAAGCTCTCGGTCAAAAACATGCTCTCTGAAAAATTTTCCCATACAAAAAAGTTAACCAGTCAATAGCTACCGATCGACCGGTTGTAGACCGATCAATCACTGAAATGGACCGAGCGATCTGTTTTGGACCTATTGATCACTCTAGCGATCGATTCTCTACAAAAACATGTTTCGGTATTTTGGCCATAACTTTTGACTCATTCGTCGGATTTCGACAATTCAACTTGCGTTGGATTCGTCTTTCGAAGGGGCACCTTCTTGGGAATTTAGAATTTTCAAATTCTTCTTTATTCATTAACCAAATTATCCCTAAAGTTAACTGATCTGCAACTGGAGTTCAGTAAACCGGATTTTAACATATCCGACTTAATTAGGAATCCTACTTCTTAACACCTTAAGTTTCTTTAAAAATTTTCCTTTCATAGAAATAGAAGATTACAAAGGCCTACATCCTTGGCACGATTCCCAATACATGGGAAAAAGTTCCAGGGTTCTACAGTATGGGCAGTACGAGTTCCTTTTCATGCCTTTCAGGTTGACGAATACATCAGTGGCGTTCATGGATTTGATGAACCGGGTGTTCAGACCCTATCTCGATAAATGTGTCATGGTGTTTGTAGACGACATATTAGTATATTCCCCGACACGGGAAGAGCATGATCGAGATCTTCGCCTTACTCTTGAAACGCTTCGAGAGCACAAGTTGTATGCCAAGCTAAGTAAGTACGAATTTTGATTGGAGAAGGTGGATTTCATTGGCCATGTGGTGTCTACAAAGGCATTTCAGTAGATCCAGCCAAGATAGAGGCCATATTGAATTGGGAAAGACCCAGGAGTGTCACCAAAATTCAAAGTTTCCTCTGGTTGGCCGGCTATTACCGGAGATTTGTGGAGGGATTCTCTAGTTTAGCTGCACCACTCACTTATCTCACGAGGAAAAATGCCAAGTTTAGTTGGAGTGACATGTAGAACCCCAGAACTTTTGCCCATGTATTGGAACCCGTGCCAAGGCTTTAGACCTTTGTAATCTTCCATTTTTATGAAATGAGAAATTTTAAAGAACCTTAAGTGTTAAGAGGTGAAATTCCTAAGTTGGTTATGTTAAAAATCCGGTTTACTAAACTCCAATTGGGAATCAGTTAACGTTAAGGGCAATTTGGTCAATAAATAAAGAGGAAACCCCCAAATCAAGTAAGGGGGTTTCTCCAACCTCAGTAGCGAATCCATTCATTATTGTGAGGGTTTTCCTCGTTTATTGAAGGTTAGTACTTTGTGCTTCCCTCCTCGTCATATTTTCTTTCCCTTTATTGCTATGCTTCTCTATTTCCTTGCTTTCACCTAAATGCTTCACATGATATAAGATGGATTTAGTGAATAAAATGTTATATGGATGTTGTGTTGTGATGAATGAAATGCGAAGGGCATTGTACCAATAATGAACACACATGTATGTCATGAGCTTTAATCCATCTAGAAAATCAAGATATAGGCTTTAACCATAATGTACACACCATATGTTTGATGAAATGTCAAGGTGAGGAGAATGAACCATAAATCAAGAAATGCATGATTTAAAGCATATGGAAATTTCTAGGGTTTATGATAGTGTGATTATTTGCTTTCTCTAACGGCATGAATATTTATGTGTTGAAATGAATATTATTTCATGCATTATTGAATTTCAAATGGCACGTTTAATTCCAAGTTAAAGAATGTACATGACTTCATGAGCACGGCATGCATGACATGGTTTATCGGTGTTTTCCAAGACAAGGGTTTGATTCACGATTCACAAACACTATGACAAGGCCAAACGTAAGGGTTTGTCATTAGAGGTAGGACATATCTTACGGTATGTTTTGCCTCGCTTTTGACAAGAACAAGTGCATCTCATTGAAAGAGGGGTCTCCCCTCCCTTGCAAGTGCATCTCATTGAAAGAGGGGTCTCCCCTCCCTCACAAGTGCGTCTCATAGAAAGAGGGGTCTCCCCTCCCTCACAAGTGCATCTCACAAGTTACATGATTTCAAGCAAGCAAGCATGATCACAAGCAATAACATGACATGACAAGCATAAACCGACAAAACAAGCAAGACAGAACATGACAAGATAAGTTTTTCAAGCACAAAAAGGGTATTTCAAGTCAAGTCAAGCAAATGACGTTTTTAAGAGTTTTTCAGACTTTGATATAATGCAAGCATGAACTATAAACTGTTTACTTTCTTGCCAATTATATGAACTGTTTCTTGCTTTATTTCCATTATTATATGCTATGACTGTTGGATAGTATTTGGTACCCATTGAGTATTCCATGCTCAGCCGTACTTTTGATGTCGGCAGGTGTTAGTGGAGCACCAGCTCCTTTTGACATATGGGCTCCCGGTCCATGGGAGGAAGAGGAATACGTCGAGGAGGCCCCTGCTGAGGAGCCTCATGTAGAGGGCTACTACTAAGTGGTAGATTCTAAGTGAGTGGGGGTGAGCATGAGAGATTATATTCATGTATTTTGTCAGGCATGTCCACACCTTCTTTTGTTGATTTCGTTTTGTAAAAAATTGGACATGTACATACATAGAAGTTTGGTTAGACTTTCCCTGTGAAATATTAGTTATGTTTTTGCTATTTTGCCCTCTATTCTATATGCTCCGAGTATTTCGCAGGATGGTTTGTCAAGCATGTCATGTAGGTCATGATAAGTCGTCCAAGATTCACTCTAACTCCTAGGGTGGGTTTTGGGTCGCAACAAAAGTGGTATCAAAGCTTAGGCTTTAGGTCTTTAGGGTCACTAAGAATCTGGTACTATGGCTTGACAAGAGCATATGTCAGGAAGCAAGTTAGGAGGAAAGTAAGTCGGAAGCGAGTCATGTTCGAAGTGTAAGACTAAACTTTAGTCTTGGTCTAAAATGGTTGCTCAACCAAGTACGGGTCTTAGGAAATCTAGAACACTATAGTATAATATTATGAATACTCTCATGACTTGATGTGATGAATATGATAGTGTTATTCTACTATTGATTGTTTTATTGTGAAAAATTGAAGTAACGCGACAAATTGTGGTTCCAAGTTAGACTCATGTGGTGCTATTGTTCTCAAGACATTAGTCATAAGGTGGGGCACATGAGGTTGCGGACCACACACTAGAGCTTCCTCTTCTTCTCAGGATGAGGATGAGCAGCCGGACCTCTCTCAGGTCTTAGGCTCTATTGCTGAGACACTAGCTATACCGGTGGCTCAGCAGACTATTCCATCGTCAACAGCACCTACCCCACCGCCTGCAGCTCCAGTGCATCGCACATTTGGGGTTGAGGCATTTCGGAGAATAAGGCCTCCAGTATTCCTTGGGAGTGTGGACCCTCTTGTTACAGAGGCTTGGATCCTCCAGTTGGAGAAGATCTCTTCATCCATAGAGGAAGAGAGAGTGGCATGAGCTGTTTTCATGCTAGAGGGCGAGGCTCACCATGGGTGGTTGTCTGCCTTGAGGACTTGATAATTGACCAGTCAAGGTCAACCATGGACTTGGGGCGAGTTCATGGATGCCTTCTATAGGAATTACTTCCTTGTTGGAGCTCGAAAAAAGAAGGAGAAAGAGTTTATCAACCTCGAGTAGGGTTCTATGACTGTGGCCGCGTATAAGGCCAAGTTCTCGAAACTCTCAAGATTCGCACCTCACATGATCGCCACTGAGGCGATGAAGGCAAGAAGGTTTAAGCAAGGGCTCAGAGACATCATTATGGAGAGAGTCTGAGCCTTCAGGCACGCCATTTATCCAGAAGTGGTGGACAAGGCCTTATTGATCGAGACCAACTCTAAGGCCATGTCTAAGAAGAGGGATTTGGCGAGACGCCAATCCAGTAGTTCAGCACCCCAGAGAGGTGGGCCTGGATTGGCCCTTATCAGTACACTTGGCCAGCACCACCTCAGTATGCGTGGCCAGTACCACCACAGAGGCCATCTTATGCGCCTCCAGTTCCACGACAGTACATGCCTCAAGCACCACGACCTTAGGCTCTTCCAGCTCTACGGCCCAATGTACCTTAGGCAGCGAGGTGTGCTCCACCTCCGGCCCCTCCGACCTACACATATGAGGTCTGCACGTCTTGTGGCCGAAGGCACCCGGCAGGAGATTACCGGAAGGCAATGGGTGGATGTTTCCACTGTGGTCGCCAGGGCCACGTGATTAGGGATTGCCCTAGTCGGCATTTGCCAGGCCAATCTCAGGGGATTAAGCCCCTAGTCTGCCTAGCAGAATCATATCAGGCGTCCTCCCAGGCTACACAGTCTGTACCTCCGCCACGCGAAGCGAACTAGAGAAGAGTATTCGCCTTAACTAAGGAAGATGCACTTGCATCAGATGATGTAGTATAAGGTACACGCTTAGATTTTATTCAATTTTCCATGATTGTCTTATTATGGCTTATTCTTTGTGTACATATATGGCATGTTATATATCTATATATACGTTGTTGATGCATGGATTGACTTAGCTAGTTACAATTGTAAGCACCCAATTTTTACACCCCATCTAACTATAGTTAAAACCTTTTAACTATGGTTACCCCTCTTCCAAGTCCCATCCACCCTAGGTAAGCCTCTAGTTGATCTTAGGACTCACCCAAAGTCAAACCCTAGAAAACCCTAGAACCAAAACCCTAACCCTAGGTAAACCCCAGCTAAACCCTAGGTAAACCCTAAAGACTCGACCCTAGTTAATCATTGGACTCAAAACCATGTCAAAACCTAGCCCTAGGTGACCTTAGCTGATGCCCTAACCTAGCCCTAGAGCCATTAGGGCTTGAACCCTAAAGACCCATGACCCATAGGGCCCGACCCTTAGTTTGCCCTCAAGGCCCAAAACCCTTAGAATAATCCCCCATACCCGTATGTACAGGACCCAGCCCACTTACCAGTAAATCTCATAATGTCGGTAGAAGCTCTACCGACATTATAAATTGGCCTTGTTTCAGGCTGTCGGTAGACCTTCTACCGACAGTATGTGAGTTACGAGTTTGCAGGTTGCATGCCTTGCACACTCCACCCTCACTTTAAACTCCCCTTTCAACTTCTCAGCTTCCCGTGTGTACCTTTACAGTGTATACCACCTGCATGTCCTCCCTTTTGGCACCCTGTGTGTCTTTGACACCCTGTGTGTCCTCGACATCCTGTGTATACCTATATAGTGTATGCCACCCGCATGTCCTCCCTTTCGACACCCCGTGTGTCCTCGACATCTCGTGTGTACCTTTACAGCGTACTCCACCTGCATGTCCTCTCTTTCGACACCCCGTGTGTCCTCGACATCCCATATGTACCTTTACAGTGTACACCACTTGCACGTCTCCCCTTCGACACCCTGTGTGTCTTTTCGATCAAACTCGATCGAATCCCTCCAGCTGATGCCTCCGGGCTATCCCATCCCTGCATTCATCACTCCCCAGTAAACAATCTAAACTACTCGCTCTTCCCATCAATGGCTATGCCACCACATTGCACTCACCATTTGCACTGCATGTATACATGTCATCATTCTGCATCCCTGTTCCCCGAGCTCGGTGTAAAAATAGGATGATTCCAGTCTTTGCCGTTCGAATCACCAACCTTGGCATTCTCCCGCAAAGTGGGGCAGCTATAAGCACCCAATTTTTACACCCCATCTAACTATAGTTAAAACCTTTTAACTATGGTTACCCCTCTTCCAAGTCCCATCAACTCTAGGTAAGCCTCTAGTTGATCTTAGGACTCACCCTAAGTCAAACCCTAGAATAGACCCAAAACCCTAACCATAGGTAAACCCCAGCTAAACTGTAGCACCCCGGATTTTTTCATCTTTAATGAATGGCACTTTCATAGCTAATTGGCCGTTTTTGTAGTCTAATTAATAAATAAGAGAGAAATTGGAAATTTCGAAACATCAGAAATGTGCGTTTTCGAAAGACGAACCCAACGCAAGTTGAATCGTCGAAATCCGACGAGCGAGTCAAAAGATATGGTCAAAACAGTCCAGACATACAGAGGACCGATCGCTCGGTCCAGTCAGCGATCGATCGGTCCATAACCGATCGATCGGTAGCTATCGCGCGGTCAGAAAGTTTGTATGCGGAAATTTTCCAGAGAGTGAGTTTTTGACCGGTCGATCGGTCATAAACACCGATCGCTCGGTAGGCAACCGATCGATCGGTCATAACCACCGATCGCTCGGTCTTCGCGTTTTTTTTGCAGAAATTTCAGTAAGGGCTTTATCGTCTTTTGGGGGTTAAACCCTTTCTCCTTAAGGCTTGCCCGAGCCTTTAGGGCTTCATTCACAACACTTAAGGGATTTTGAGAGATAGAGAGAGAGGAGAAGGGGATTTGCAACTAGGGTTTTCCATTGGAGAAGAAATCAAGGGGGTGAAGACCCTAGATCGTCCCCAAGCACGTTTTCTTCAAGATTTCAACTCAAGCTCGTGTGGGGTTCCCTTCTCAAGCTAGGGCAGCACTCTCTACGGTATTTTCAAGAGGGTTTCCTACCCAAGCAAGTATAGTTTGAGTAAGGGCTTTCTTCTTCCAAGTTGGAGTTTAAATCAAGGTCTACACCAAGATCAAGCTTCGATTCAAGGTTAGTACACCCTACTAACTTACCCTAGCAATAAATCTAGGTTTTCCTTATGAAATGTGATTTATGTTATTATGTTTGCCTCCCATATGAAATGTATCATCTCCAATGAACCTAAATAAGATAAGAAAAAGGTATGGATGTGTGTGGGTGTTGATGTGGCGATTGGATGCCGAGGTGTATGTTGGGTGATGTGTGTGATGGAAATGGTGGATGGGTACTTTACCAATAATGAACATACCTTGATTTTTGGATGGAAAGTAGGCACTAAAGAGAAGAAGATGAACCATTAAGGAACCTTGCATGCTATGTGTTTGATAAAATGACTAAACAAGGGATAAATGGAATTAATGAAGAAAATGGAAATAGAAATTGTGTAAATGTTCTTAGAAATGATAAATTGCTCAAATGTGCTATATGTTGCCTAAATTTTCATACCACTATGTTAAGGATTGAAATGCCATAGTCATGTGATCCGCCCATTCAAGTATGTCATCATGATTACCACTATTGACAAGCACACAAGCACGCATGCATGCATGAAACCGGGTTTTTCCAAGATTGTATTTGTATATGAAATGAATCAAGAACATGACAAGGAGGTTGGTAGCCCTAGGAAGGGTGCTAGCCTCTGGCTCACAAGTGAAATGCAAGAGAGAACATGACAAGGAGGTTGGTAGCCCAAGGAAGGGTGCTAGCCTCTGGCTCACAAGAGAAATGAATCAAGAACATGACAAGGAGGTTGGTAGCCCAAGGAAGGGTGCTAGCCTCTGGCTCACAAGAGAAACGGAACAAGAACATGACAAGGAGGTTGGTAGCCCAAGGAAGGGTGCTAGCCTCTGGCTCACAAGTATACAAGTCAAGAACAAATCAAGACATGAAATACAAGACAAGACACGATACACATACATGATTTGACCGAGACACGAAAAGGGTTTCCGAGACATGAGTTTTACCGAGGTTTTTGCATTCATACACGCATGTCAAGATATGGCTATGTATCTTACGCTTTCACTATTGCTTTAAATTAATATCTTGTATTGCTCACTGTTGTTATGCTTTCGCTATTGTTATGGTTAGCTAGTAGTTTGTACTCGCTGAGTATTCCATGCTCAGCCGTACTTTTATGTCGGCAGGTACTGTGGATGTCCTCGACCCCGAGCCTTGGGTCGAGGAGGAGTACGTAGAGGAGAGGGAGCCACCTATCCCATGGCAGTCTCAGGAGGATGGGGACTTGGATGTGTGGCCATACCTCGACTACTGTTGAGAGGAGAGGGTTAGAGAGTTCCTTTTTGTATTTTGATAGGTGGGCATGTCCACCTTTACTTTGATTGTATTTGGTATATGTTAACTTGGAATACTATTTGGAGTTATAGAAGAAAAGAAAAAAAGTTGGCTTATGCTTCCGCACTTATGTTTAGTTTCCGCGCTCTGATTTTCATTGAATTATATTATGTTTAGCCTCTTGCATTACAGGATGGTTTGACAGGTACACGTAGTCACCTCTAAAGTATCCCTTAACTCCTAGGGGGTATTTTGGGGCGTGACAGAAGTGGTATCAGAGCTCTAGGCATTAGAGTCCCTAGGGTCACTTAGATGATTGAACAAGGTATTAGAATCACCTTAGAGATTTGTATTCCAAGTATAGACTAACAAGTTAGTCTTAGTCAAAATGAGTTGAACTTCAACCGAACATAGAGTCCTACGCTAGGAACACGGATTGTATGTTATGCTATTGTGTTATATACCATGTGTACATTATTTGTGTTGTACTTATTAAATGTGCTTGATGAATATGTATCAAGTGAATTGCGAAATTGTACTAAATGCGTATCCAAGTTAGACTCATGTTGTATTGTCGTTCTCAGGAGAAATCATGAGACGCAATACCCGGGGTCGCGGGTACAACACGAGGGGTAATGGAGGTGATGCTCCATCGGGTGATGATCAACCCGATTTTGCCCAAGCATTCGCATCCATAGCCGAGACCTTGGCTATGTTGGCGGCAAGGCCACCGGCCACTCCGCCTAATGCGGCACTCATACCGGCTCCTCCTAACCGAGCCCAAGCCGGGATAGAAGCTTTCCGGAGGATGAGGCCTCCAACTTTTTGTGGAAGCATTGATCCACTTATTGCCAAGGGTTGGATTCGGCAACTTGAGAAGATATTCTCGGTTTTGGCACCTACGGAAGTAGAGAGAGTCACATGGGCTGCCTTTATGCTTGAAGGCGAGGCCGACCATTGGTGGAAGTCTGCACTTCGGACCCGAGAGTTGACCCGACAAGGCCAAGAATGGACATGGGGAGAATTCTTGGATGTTTTCTACAAGAAATACTTTCCGGTTGGGATGAAAGAAAAGAAAGAAATTGAATTTATTACCTTGGAGCAAGGTAATATGTCTGTAGCGGCTTACGAAGCCAAGTTCTCAGAGCTATCTCGATTTGCTCCACACATGATAGCTACCGAGGCTATGAAGGCCCGGAAATTCGAGAGGGGGTTGAAGGCCTACCTCAAGGATCGTGTCTCAATGTTCCGACATGAGACATATTCAGAAGTTGTGGACAAGGCATTGTTGGCCGAGTCGAATTCCGAAGAGTTCTTTAAGAGAAGAGGAATAGAGAAGGGACAGTCTAGTAGTTCAGGGGAGAAGAGAGCTAGGACTATGTCGTATCAGTTCGCAGGGCCGGCTCAGTCACAGAGGATGTACTCGGCACCACAGGCTCTCCGCCCTTTGGCTCCACCGGCCTTTCGCCCGGCTACCTCGTATGCTCCTCGCCCCGCAGTGACTCAGGCTACGGGTTATAATCCTCCCACTTATTCACATGATGTCTGCACCCTTTGTGGAAGGAGGCATCCAGCAGGGGAATGTCGGAAGGCTACAGGAGGCTGTTTTCATTGTGGCGACCAGGGCCACATGATTTGGGATTGTCCCCGACGTCTAATGCCAGCTCAGTCTTCGGGGAGCAGGCCCCCGATTAGGCAGACATCTCAGCCTAGCTCTTCTCAGGCTTCGAGGGCCTCACAGTCTGCCCGGCCTCCTCGCCCAGCCACTCAGGGTCGAGTTTTTGCTCTATCGGAGAGAGACGCACGTACATCCGACGATGTCGTGCAAGGTACGCGAGAATTTTGAGTTTAAGTTGTATAAAATTTCTGTGGCTTGTTATGCGGTTAGTTATACTAAGGGTTACCTATGTATGATGCTTGTTACTATTTGAAATCTACTGATATTAGTTACATAATCGCACAGGCGCTTTATTAGTGAACGAGTGTCTCGCCCGAGTGTTGATAGACACAGGATCCACTCACTCTTTTGTCTCCCCAAGTTTTGCAAAGGGCTTTTCGACTGAGGCTACTCCGTTGGAGCGGGAGTTGACCATTGCAACTCCACTCGGCAAGTCGGTTGACACGGATAAGGTATTCAGGGATAGTGTGGTTCAAGTGGGGGAGAATGAATTGTTAGCCGACCTTATCGTCCTGGGTTTCCAAGATTTAGACTTGACGTCATTCTTGGTATGGATTGGTTGGCAACCATCACGGGCATGTTGCGTGTTTTGAAAAGATGGTGAATTTCAAGCCGGAAGGGGGTAAGCCTTTTCACTTCCGAGGATTAAGAGAGAGGGACATTGCTCGCCTCGCAGCCTTGAGTGTAACAAACCTAGAAGCACAAAACTCTTCGGCCATTCCGGTCGTGAGTGATTTCTTGGACGTGTTTCCGGAGGAACTTCCCGGGTTACCTCCGAATCGGGAGATTGAGTTCGCTATAGAGCTTACTCCGGGCACCGCTCCAATTTCAAGAGCCCCATATAGAATGGCCCCGATAGAGCTTGAAGAATTGAAGAAGCAAGTTGAGGAGTTACAACAACTTGGTTTCATCCAACCAAGTGTGTCACCGTGGGGAGCTCCGGTCCTTTTCGTAAAGAAGAAAGACGGGTCGATGAGAATGTGTATAGACTACCGTCAGTTGAACAAGGTAACTATCAAGAATCGTTATCCCTTGCCAAGGATCGATGACTTGTTCGACCAACTGAAGGGAGCGAGATTCTTCTCCAAAATTGACCTTAGATCGGGGTATCATCAATTAAGGATCAAGGCGGAAGATGTTCCGAAGACGGCTTTTAGGACTCGGTATGGGCATTACGAGTTCCTTGTCATGCCTTTTGGGCTGACGAATGCACCGGCGGCATTCATGGATTTGATGAACCGGGTGTTCCGATCTTACTTGGATCGATGCGTGATTGTATTCATTGATGACATTTTGGTGTATTCCCAGACACGGGAAGATCACGCACGAGACCTCCGCCTCGCTCTGGAGATGTTGAGAGAGCATAGGCTATATGCCAAATTGAGTAAGTGCGAGTTCTGGCTAGAGAAAGTCGCATTTCTTGGACACGTGGTGTCGGCCGAGGGCATTTCGGTAGATCCAGCCAAGGTTGAGGCAGTCATGAGTTGGGAGAGGCCTAAGAGCGTCACGGAGATACGTAGTTTCCTCGGATTGGCAGGCTACTACCGGAGATTTGTGGAGGGATTCTCCAGTCTGGCTGCACCTCTCACCTACTTGACAAGGAAAAATGCAAAGTTCAGTTGGAGTGACCGATGTGAAGTAAGTTTCCAAGAGTTGAAGAAACGCCTCACCACAACCCCTGTCCTTACTGTGCCATCTGGACCTTTTGGGTATGAGGTGTATAGTGATGCCTCGCACGTCGGACTCGGGTGTGTCCTAATGCAACACAAGAAAGTCATTGCCTATGCATCAAGGCAGTTGAAAGAGCATGAAAAAGAACTACCCACTCACGACTTGGAGCTTGCGGCGGTCGTGTTTGCACTTAAAATTTGGCGACATTATCTGTACGGGGTGGAGTTCTATGTGTACACGGACCACAAGAGCCTCAAGTATCTCTTTTCCCAAAAAGAGTTAAACTTACGACAACGGCGTTGGGATTGAGTTCTTAAAGGACTACGAGTGCACTATCCAATATCACCCGGGAAAAGCAAATGTGGTGGCAGACGCTCTGAGTAGGAAACCATCGGGGTTGTTGGCTCACATGTTGGTGCGGGAATGGAGACTGTTAGACGATTGGCAAATCTAGACATCAGTGTGACGATTCTGTCCGCAGTCCGGTTTGGCAAATGTTACAGTTCGGCCGTACCTTATAGACTTGATCCAGGAGTATCAAGCCACAGACACTGACTTGTTGGCTTTCCGGGATAAGGAAGTGGCCAAGGGTAGTACGGACTTCTCTCTCACTAGCCGAGGTGGCTATTACATTCAAGGGAAAGCTTTGTGTCCAGCAAGCAGACCTTCGGAGGAGAGATTAGGACGAAGTCAACGGTCTAGTACAGTGCATCCCGGGGGGGACAAATGATTGTACCGGAACCTCAAGAGTCATGTTGGTCCTTGGCGAAACATGAAGACGGGAGGTTGCGGGTATGGGCACGGTGTTTGGTATGCCAACAGGTGAAAGCAGAGCATTGAGGACCAGAGGGTCTTTTGCAGGCTCTCCTATTCCAGAGGGAAATGGGAACAATCTCATGGAAATCATCGTGGGATGCCGAAGACGGTCAAGAAGGACGTATGCTATATGGGTAGTATTGATAGACTCACGAAGTTCCGCTCAGTATTAACATCACAGGAATACATTCAACTCAAACCTAGTTAGCAGAACTATACATCAAAGAAATAGTCGAGTGCAAAGGATTGGTGCCAGGATTATTGTGTCGGATTAGAGACCCAGATTCACATTCAGGTTGGAAAAGTTTTCAAGGTGCATGGGCTCCCGATTTAGACTTTACCACCGCTTTCCACCCACAGACCGAAGGGGCAAACGAGGAGGGTGAATCAGGTGATTGAACGATAATGCTCACGAATGTATGCTGACTCAGGAAAGTTGGGAAGATCATGACCTTGGTGGAATTCGCTAAAACAAATAGTATCAAGAAGCATAAAAATGGCGACCTTTCGAGGCTTTGTGAAGGAGTGTAGATCCCCGTTGTATTGGGATGCAAGGTGGGAGAAAGAAAGATTTGGGCCCGAGTTGATGAACGACACCGGCGGACAGGGTAAAGCTTATACGGGAGAGGTTGGAAGATGCACAACCCAGATAGACAGAAAGCATGCGCAAAAAAAAAGAAGGAGGGATCTGAATTCCGATGTCGAGTGATTTGTGTTGTGGATTTCACACCGCACAAAGGTCGTTATGCGATTCGGGAAGAGTGAGGCAAGCAAGCTTAGCCCGGGATTGTGGGAGACGTTTCGAGATCATTACTCGAGTGGCCGAGGTGGCCTACGTGTCGCTTTGCCGTTCTAAATGGCGGCGCCGGTCCACAACGTGTTAATATATCCCAGCCTTAGGATAGTTATCATTCCGGAGCCTTATCGGTCACGAGCTGATCGGGTTAGATTCGAGAGGAGCTCAATTTGGTTGAGAAGCGTTCAATTTTGGATTCGAAGAGGACCAAGTACTTCGCAAACAAGACATTCCGCTAGTCTCGTGCAATGGCAACATCACGCTCGAGAAGAGGCTACCATGGGAACGTGAAGGCCCGAAGTCAGGCCGACAAGTAACCCCGAGGGGGTTGAATGATTTTAGGTATAACGGGAATTTTGTTTCGATGTTATGCTAAGTTGTTAAATCTGTAAAGCGAAGCATTGCTCCAAAATTTCGAAGGACACAAAAAATTTTTGTAAGGGGGAGATGTAGCACCGGATTTTTCAGCTTTAATGCATGGCAGGCTTATAGCTAATTGGCGTTCGTAGTTAATAATAATAAGAGGAGAAATTGGAAATTCGAAACTCAGAAATGTGCGGTTTCGAAAGACGAACCCAACGCAAGTTGAAATCGGCAATCGACGAGCGAGCAACAAGATATGTAGGGTCAAACAGTCCAGACATACAGAGGAACGATCGCACGTCCCCAGTCATGCGATCGATCGGTACAGACACGATCGATCGGTAGCTATCGCTCAGGGCAGAAGTTGGGTCATGGGGACATTTCCAGAGATGTGATGGTATTTGAGACCGGTCGAACGGGTGAAAGAACAACACGAGATCGCTAGGTAGGCAACCGCTCGATCGGTCATAACCCGACTCGCTCGGGTCTTACAGTTTTTTTTGGCGAAAGTGCAGTAAGGCTTTATCGTATTTGGGGGTTTAAACCCCTATTTCCTTAAGGGCTGCCCAGCCTTTAGGGCTTCATTACAACACAAGGGATTTTGAGCGGATGGAGAGAGAAGAAGGGGATTTGCAAAATAGGGTTTCCATTGGCGAAGAAAGCAAGGGGGTGAAGACCCTAGATCGTCCCCAAGCACGTTTTCTTAAAGATTTCAACTCAAGCTCGTGTGGGGTTCCCTGCTCAAGCTCGGGCAGCACTCTCTCGGGTTTTTCGCAGAGGGTTCCTACCCAAGCCAAGTATAGTTGAGTAAGGGCTTTCTTCTTTCCACGAGTGGAGTTAAATCAAGAGGTCTACCACCAAGATCACGCTTCGATTCAGGTTAGACACCCGACTAACTTACCATAGCACAATCTAGTTTTCCATGAAATGGATTATGTCTTCATTGGTGATTGTGGTGTGGCTACTGCACACCCACATTCCTGAAAGACCCGTCGGTCCGTC